>APFE030669930.1:0-50557 GCA_000404065.3 Pinus taeda | reverse complement strand
AAAACATTAATAACATTAAAAATATTGTTACTTCTAAGTTCAAAGAAAAATGTGGTGTGAGAAAGATTTAGTAGCTAAAAGAAAATTAAGATATTATAAGGAGGTCATCAACCCCACCCTGGAACATCAAAAGTATATCTCTATTTTAACTAGCTCAAAGAAGAAAATTAATATATCCAATATTAGAGTAAACTCTCATGAGCTCCATAGTTAAACGGGTCGTTGGGCAGTTCTTAAAACACCATGGATGGAAAGGATCTGCCATCTCTGTGAGAATATGAACATTGAGGATGAAAATCACTTCCTCTTAGAGTGCCCCATGTACAGCCACATTAGATCTCACTTTCATAGTCTTTGTTGCAATAGTGACCTTCCTAGCCTTTTACGATGTCAAAATTATAGTGAGCTCGGGAGGCTTCCTCCAAGCTTTTTGAGCATATGAATAAAATCTTAAATCAAATTAAACAATAATTCATTTCTTTAGGTCCGATAGACCAAAATTTGGTCTCAGTGGACGTTAACCACCGCCATCATCATCATCAAATAATAATAATAATAAAAAATTAATATTAATTATTAATAATTAATAAATAAATTATTATCATATTAATAAATTAATATTAATCAGCAATATAAATTAAATTAATAATAATGAATTATTATACTTAAATTTATTTATTAACATTATTATATATATATATATATATATATATAGATAATAAAATTAATATTAATAATATTTAACTAATTCATTTTTATTATCTATATTAATTAATTAGCTGAATGAATGAATTAACATTAATATTAATTAAATGCTATTAATTAATATTAATATTAAAGATGGTTGACTATGGTTGACAATATTGATTTTTATATTAACCATGATTAACCATGGTTGACCACGTTTAAACATGGTTGATTTTCATATTAAGACAATCTCTCACAATGGACCATAGTTGATCATGATTATAAACCCAAGGGATTTATATTAAATCTTAGGATTAATATTATAAACCTTATAGTTAATATTATACCCTAAGAATATGAACACTTAGATTAATAAACCGAATGGATAATGTGACCATGATTGACCATGACTAATGATGATTGATATTATAAACCCAAGGGTTTAATACTAAAAACCCAATGGATTTTTAACCTAGGGGAATAATATGAAACTCAAGGTATATAAACCTTAAGACAAATATTATAAACCCTAAAATAAACATGGTTGACCATGGTTGGTTTTCATATTGAGACAATATTTGTCACAATGCGATGTTGGACCATGCTCAACTGTGGTTGACTATGATTGATTTTCATATCAAGGCATTCAGTGTCACAATGAGACGTTCAACCATGGTTGGCCATGGTTGATTTTCATATTGAGACAATAAGTGTCATAAACATAAGACATAAATATTATAAATCCATGGGACATAAACACTAAGATAAATATTATAAACCCTAAAATAAGCTTTAAACCCTAACATCAATAGCTTGAATTGAGGCTTTTGTGATCCATAATAGTTGAAAGAATAACTTCACATTTTTCGACGTGTTTCAAACCAACCAGTGTGGTTCATCGTCAACGCAAGTTGAAGAAACCGATCTAGTTTAGCATGTTAAATAGTCTGAGCAGAGACTCCAACGGCTAATTTTGACCTTAGGACCCAGGACAAATTATTATTTATTAATTTAATTTTATTATATTATATTTAATATTATTTTATATTATAATAAGTTAAATAATATAAATAAATGAAATAATTATAAATGGTTAGTTCAAAAAAGGTAATTTAGTTAATTAAATTATCTACTAAATAATATTAATATTATATATAAATAAGTTGTTAGTAAAAAAAAAAAAAAAAATAATAATAATAATAAGAGGCGAGAAAAAAAGAATAATAATAAGTAAATAAATAAATAAATAGAGATAAATAATAATTAATAATAATAAAAATAATAAAATTATATATAAAAAGAGCTCAACACCGAGGAGGGACAGAAAAACCGACTAAAGTGTTGGAATCTAGCACCTACTGATTTTCCAACCATCATCCCTATTGAGATTGCTCGGCCTCTTTTCAATCTCGATAGCTTCCCTAAATTTACGATGATGGAACTTAGAAACTTTGGCAACCACCTTGGCCTCCTCAATACGCACCTGATGCTTGGTCATTTCTACATGCTCTACTAAAGCTGAAGACTTGGATCTCCCATGTCTTAGGTCAGCCGCATGTTCGCAGATCCTTTGATGGATGGAGCGCCCTGTTTCCCCAATATAGGGGGTCCCACATGAACAAGGGATCAAGTAGACACCCTTCATGTCCTTAGGGTTAATGGGATCTTTCACCGATTTGAGGGAATTGCGAATGGTCCTAAGGTCAAAATTAGCCATTGGAGTCTCTACTCAGACTATTTAACATGCTAAGCTGGATCGATTTCTTCAACTTGTCCTGACGATGAACCACACTGGTTGGTTCGAAACGCATCGACAAATGTCTGTCTACATGTGATTTACGTCGAAGTTATTCTTTCAAATGTTATGTCTTCCTCATAAAATTCTGAAGTATTACAATTAGATTGAACTTGGTCAATTAATGTGTTCGTCATTTCCTTCAACATATTCCCAGGTTGTTAATGGTGACTCGGACCATTACTGTTGGTAGAGGCTAGAATATATGAAAACACCAAGACAAGGCTACAATATTGACACTAGCAATCCCAGATCAAATCTTGCAAGAGAAACTTCTACTACAATGGAAGTTTCTTCAATAGTCTTTAGACAATCTAATCCTGATTACTCTAATGAACTTTTGAGCCATGCAAAATAGGTAATTTTCTCTTATCAATAGAATTATTGACACTAGCAATCCTAGATCAAATCTTGTAGGAGAAACTTCTGCTACAATGAAATTTTCTTCAAGAGTCTTTAGACAATCTAATCCTGATTACACTAATGAACTTTTGAGCCATGAAAAATAGGTAATTTTCTCTTATCCATAGAATTTAATATTGATGGAATTATTCTCATATTCAATAAATCTGCTGGTGTATTTCTCTAATCTAATCTGATTTCTTGATATTCGAATGGCTGAGAGAATTTTGCAGCTTTTTGAGTTTGTTGACAAGTACTAAGGAAAGTATGACAAAAGTATTACAATAGTGAGAGAATAATATGGGTCAATTACTAGATATGATGTAAGTTCTTTTCAACTTGAAAGCAACATAAGGCAAACATCATTCCCTTCGATATGTTCTCAGGTTGGTTATGGTAACTCAAACCATTACTGTTGGCAGAGGCTAGAATATATGAAAACACCAAGACAAGCCTACAATATTGACACTAGCAATCTTGGATCGAATCTTACAGGAGAAACTTCTACGCTAAGGCAGTCAATCATCCCTCACACAAAAGATTTTATATAGATAAGAAGGCTCGAAATTCACTCCCTTGACTCTAAGCAACTAAGGTATCTAACGAATGTATTTTCCTCATGTCCCTCTGCACTCCTTCAATCTTTGTCTTCGAATAACCCAACTTTGCAAGTCATCTCTCATTCAATTGAAAATACCGAACTTCCTTAGCCTACCCAGGAAAATAGCCTCTAGGCCCCATTAATTTACAATTTTTGTCTTGATTATAATTAAGATTTCATAGTCATCAAGAGTCTAGTGAGCTAAGGATCATAACCACGGGGAATTATCAAGGTATAAAATCATACACCTTGGGCGTAATATCACATGCTCTCCTAACATGCAACCATTACAACTAATTTAATGTCTTCATGCAACATTAATAGAACATTTCCCTACATCTATTTCCGATAGCATGGGCATGCATCTTACTTCAGCCATAATCAAAGCTACCACTGTCTTATCTATTATGCACATGCAAGAATACCTACACCGTCCCTAACTGGTACCAGGATGAGAGCGTTTAGTTCTAGTTGTTAGAGTATGTGATTCAATCAACCACTTACATTTTCATCCACTTAATATGTTCTACTACTACATCATAATGTAATAAGAACATGTGCATAATTAGAATCCCTCATTTTCATCATAAAGATTACTCTTAAGCAACAGAAAGAATGAAGATCAAACCTTATTGAATATACATACCATAGATATTTTGACCATCATAGACTATTCTATTAAAGGCATTATACCATCTGATCTGCATGCAACCACCACTATCTGTCATGTTATCTAGAGACTTTATATAGCATTATATACATACATCAGTCTTTAAAATGATGGTTACCTTTAGATTCATTAGATATTACACACATCCACATGCATAAAATGAGATTAATTACAAGGATACAGATAGAAGCATCAATAGATATCTTATGCCATGCAAGTGCAGAAGTGGAATACAACAAGGAAAACAACACAGCTTATAGTACCTTAATGCATGGATTAATTAACATGGAGATCTGGCTTCACGATTACAGACTTAGAACCAAAATAATTTATCATGTATAGTTCCAATATCCTATAATAATGCATGGATTAAATAACATGGAGATCTGGCTTCATGATTACAGACAGAACCAAAATAATTTATCATGTATAGTTCCAATATCCTATACAATGATCACATAAGTTAAAGGAATATGAATTCCTTCATTAAATTAAGGGAGTTAACTTCCTACTATGCTCTTGAATTGAATGATCTAACCATTTCAACAATAGGAAAATAAATTTAGAGTTAAGAGCCAACATACAACACAGTCCCACATATGCAACCAACTAAAACCTCACTTGGATGGAGGAGCACCACCACCCATCCATGAATCACCTCTGATTGCCCATGAGTCAAAGATCTTGCCAAGGATCAACTCTCCTCAATTGACGGATGCACTGGGTATTTAATACCCTCTTTCATGATTTAGTTACCATTAACAGCGTCCCACTTTATGGATTTTTCCATTTTCCTAGGTCTTTTCCGGAAAAGCTCGTCTTTATCTCCCACGACACTTTTCCACATAAAATCTTGCCTTTATCTCCTGCAAAGATTTTAAGTCCGATGGATCTTTATCTCCCATCCATTCGATCGATCTGCAATCCATCCAAGATTATCTATAATCACATCTAGAATATTTATCATGAAAGATTCATCTATGTCCCATTCCTCACGGGATTTGACAAACATCTCCTCTCTCTTGGTGCTCCACCCTCCAAGTGATTTATTTTATTAATTTATTTAATAACACATTTGCTTTTCATATTACATATCACCTAGCTTTCCTTAGCGTAGGTTTAGAATAGTTTAACCCACAAAAGAGGGTATCAAACCTAGCATTCCTCAGCTTAGGTTTAGAAACATTTAACACACAAGGGAGGATATCACACCTAGCTTTAACGTAGCTTAGGTTTACAATAATTTAGTACACAAGGGATGGGTGTATCACATCATCATGTCTCAATTCACAGGTACCTAGTTTCTGTATCAACAGCTCTCATGGCTCTGCCATCTGATGCAATCTTTTTTGATGTACATCAGTCACAAGGAGTTCTCCCAACATCTCTCCTTCCATAGCTACATCTATCTCAAGGAGTGCTCTCCTTTCATAGCTACCTGTAATTTTTTTTTTCAAACCATTTGTGAGAATTTATAGATGAAAAAGATTAACTATGATAAATATCATAATCTGTTACATAATATTATTAAATCAACTATTTCTTATCATTTATTTTATCTGAAGAATGCATGTTCTCTGCTTGCGTTCTTTCCAGCATATGTGTTCTTGTCGAACACCTGCTTCTTGTAGAATCTCTTCATATAATACATCAATTAGCATATTTTCCACAATAATATGGCTACAAGGTCATAACAGATTATTTCACATCACAATATATATTCATTTACATATATTCATCGTAATTGTATGTATGCCAAACTGTGATTAAGCATAGTTACTTATACCAAACTTACATTCCTTCTTCTAGGTAACCTCCAGGTTTGTTTACCTGACAAGACATCCATCCAATGACTAATTCATACCTGCACACAAGGTATGTTATACACACCAATACACATTTCATTTTTCAAACTTGTAGCATATGTAGTCATACGGTCCCATATGTACTGTTGTACATAGTCCAGCTGTGGTACAACCTATAATACCATCCTCATGGTATCACCTGCATGACATAAAATTTATCCACATATTTTTTCACCATGTTAGTATCATACCAACATTCATTTATCATGGTTCATCTATGTAATTAAGAAATTTTTGTCATGCGTAAATCAATTCTAGATGTCATGTGGTTACAATATCGGTCACATAGTATTGTATTCATGCATATTTTCATCTTAATCGTACGTTCTACTTAATGTTCTAAAGAAGACTATTGACTCATAGTTGTTGAAGTTTAATATTCATTAGATCATTAATTCACCTCTTATGTTTTACTTTTTCACTTTTTATGCCTCAACAACCTGTTGGCCATGTCTAATTCAGTGTAGTTATGCATGGAAGTTTTTACTACTTTCAATCCTACACTCCTTGTAGTTGTAAGTGTTTATGATCTCAGGGTATTTACATGTTAGCTCATCCTTAACATTAAATCACCCTTTACCAAAAGACGAACTATCTACTTTATGAATTCTTGTTTGAATTATGCAAGATTTCCTTATGTTGTCCATACATATTATCAACGCAATCCAATAAGAGGACCTCTCAAAATTGCTTGACACAAATTATGCATTTTTCTATTTATATGATATCAATCTATTTTAAATAGATTGCTGGATACCATTTAATTGACTCAGTGGTCTATACCATTTGTGCTATTTCATCAATTACTATTATGGATATCCATCAAAAAATGCATATGTCCTCAAAATCTGTTAAGTTAAATTTCCCCTTAACCATACTTTCTTCCAACCGAAGAACAAATCACATTGTATGTAGACAAATTAACCAAAAGATTAATTTGAATGACAATTTGTATAGGTTATATAGCCTTTTACTGTAACAAGTTATCACCATCCTTTATTTTGGTATAATACTTTCATGGCAATTATACCAATAACAAGTTGTTTCTATAGCATGATGACCATATTTTAATGTCTGACTAGAATCATAGTCTAGTTTTATGAGAATTGTGATTCTTGCATTTATGAAGGAAACATATGTAAGTGTGCCACTTGAGTAATGATATCTTCCTCACACATGTATTCAAAATCGAACAACATTACTTTTAAGGCATTTTCTCTATATATCATGCTATAACAACTTTAGTTATAAGATTTTTCATGTCAGTAAGATTAATAACCTTCAACTTCCTTGTCCCGCCTGACTCTGGACATAGTCATGCATACTTTGCCTATTTACTATTGGCACATAACATCATATATATATATATAGACTCAAGACTCCTTCTTATATGGATGCATAACATCAAGACCGTCCTACCATTAACCATTTGATAAATACAATATTCTTACAAGTCTATAATACTGCACACACATGTGTTTGCATGGTAAATTCATATAACTCATTAATATGCATGGATATTAAACATGTTCCTCTTCAACAATTATATCTTAATGACTACTTAAATGGACTATGGTAACAACATGTAAAACTATCCATGACAAGGCATAGGTATATATATATACAATAATTAAGTCCAAATATGACCATCGACTTCTTCCATTATCTAATCCCCCTTTCATGTATTAGGTGAAATTTGTTTTGATTCACTAATCCTTATTTAAATCTCTTACCTAATATAGTTTTCCACACGTTTCCTCAACCAGTATATGTTATGGTTTGTGTTAGAGCTTTTAAGCAAAAACTTTCTAATTTCTCTTCATCATTCATAATACTACCCAAGTTTTCCTCTAGTCGATATCATGTATATATGTATTTTACCTTCCCTTCCGAAACTACAACCACATGCTCAAATATGACTAATTTGGAGACTTACACAAAAAATCATCCTACTGAGATAAACTAGAATTGGCTTTGCTTATTTAAAGAAATCATTATACATAGTGATTTAATGTATAAATATTTATCTAGTTATCCGTTAGAAGCATACCATGTTCCATACTAAACATAGTAATGATCAAGTTCTGAAAAAAAGGTCTCACCCATCCATATACGTTCAAAATATAAGTATTGTTTCTTGTACATCATCATCCATGCAGATGTTATCATGAGTAGGATAGCTCTAATGAGTGGGATAGTTCTATGGCCCAAGCAATAATAGTTACCTACTATGCCACTTAAAAATAACTCTACTATTTTATACAATAGATATGCATGATCTTTATATTCTTAACATTGTTAATGAAAAACTTTTTCATTGCATAACACCTTACTAGGGTTTAACATTTCTTCTTTTATACAATTATCCTTTTATTTAGTCAATTCCCTTTATAGCACTTGTAGGGGTGTCAATTTGCTTGTACTGTAGTTGTGATAACATGGTGACTATATCATTAAATTCATCCATGCTATCCACCTCTTAGAATAATTTATTTCATTCCCGGCTTTAATTTTCCACAAGAATATTTCAGGTGACTTCAATAAGATTTTTTTTTTTTTAATCCAATGGAATTGCATGTAGCCCTAACCATTATTGTGAATATCAGTAAATACAAACATGAGCATAAGCACAACCATATCCTTAATGAAAATTGAACAAGTATAAGTAAGAGAATTTCCTAATGAGGAATTGAACAATGCTCTACGTTCACATTTCTTTTTAATTTCCATATTATCCAACCTTAAATGGATCTTATAATATTATATTCTGATAAATTCCGGAGGCAACTAGCATACTAGCATTTTAAGGAGGAAAATGGTATTTAGAATCCTAATTATTATTATTCATGGGAAAATTTACCATTGCATGACACCTTACTAATGTTTAATATTTCCTCCTTTATATAATCATTCTTTCACGATTATTCGCTGGTTTATCAAGCCATTTCACTCAAAGAAACTTTTCCAATTCCAAAATGTTAACATGGAAAAAAAATACTATATTAAGAGATTTTTCTTATGTGTAAACACAAAAACTCATATTTATTCAATCTACGAGCTTATTGACCTTATCTAGCCTCAAGAACAAAACGTTCTTGGAAAATATCTCTTATAAGAGAGTAACACACAATCAATCATGAATATCCAGACTACGAGGACTTAGACATCTTATTCTGCATGTCTGCAACAAATTTTCCCAATGTTTTCAACAGAGAAAGGAAAATCGAACGACATGGGAACAACCAATTTTTTTTTTTAAAGCATGGCAGATTTATTTTGAAAATTTTCACCATCTTAATAGGTTTTCAATAAGGATTCCTTCACCTTGAAATGTTGAGTGCTTTTAAGCATCCATATTTTGCCAAAATTTTATAAGTGGTTTTCCTTGATTTACAAATTCCCCACGTAGAATGACTCTACAGACAATCTCCATACAAAATATGAAGACAATTAAGCATCCCTATTTACGGTGGTAATTTTAATTGTCCAAGTATTATTTCTAATTGAATGAACACTGTGACTTCTCCTCATAGAAGAAGAACGAAAATAATCTTTGAATCGAGGCACATTAAAGACCAATATACATAACAAGAAGAGGCTTCCAAAAAAATGCGTTAATCCATCTATCTAAAATTAGCCTTATTTAGATAGAGATGCATAGTCATGTGAACAAACTCACAACTCTGCAAGAGACAAAGCCACTAAATTCGCTTGCTCTCCACTTTCCTACCCACTAGGTAAGTGACTTATTTTTTCTCACCTAGATAATTTGAAGGCATCATTGAGAGCACAGTCAGTTGTTGCATTGTGCCCCCTTTCAACGAACTCAAAAACAATGGTGATATTTCTAGTCGAATCGTCAACTCTTTCCTCATGATTGGATTTGTTCTCTTACTTATGTGCATCAGAGGAGAGAGTACTTGTTCGGAATTTGGATGGTCGTTATCTATTCTTTTGCTTCCCAGGATAAGCCTTATCCAGCCAACAATCGATCGCGAAGGCAGGAAACATTAGATACTAACTTACTTTCTTGAAAAATCAAGATGAAAGCTTGTATTATTCCACGTCGTAACTACTCTTACTTACCATGTCATGCATACCTTATACAGTATAATTATCACTTGAAAAAACAGTGGTTTACTTAATCCGATGAGGGTGAGGATAATCATTATCCACCTCCGTTTTCAACTTCAACATTGACAGAAGGAAACAAATTGAATTATGGGTTTTCTTCCATCCTTCCCTTAGAAACAACATCGTTGGCTTTGTGGCCAACTTATATACATCCCAGAATTGTGGTAAAGTAGGAAACTACATTATTGTTGTTTATAAAACATTACCTATAGCCACCCCAAGTGGCATTTATCCAAATTCTACTGAAAAACATGACATTTTCGACCATGCATGGGAAATAAAGCATCCCATCGTAAATGACTTTTTGGGGTCGAAGATTTTCTTACCAATCTGAATTATTAGATGAGATCGAGCTCTTTGGATGTTTCCCATCATCAGGCACAACTATAGATAATCAAGGCTTCAATATCCACCACAAGCACATGCCAACTATTGGCATATCTGTGCCATGCAAGTTAGGATTATATGATTAGGAACATTGTTTGAATCTTGAGCCATAAAGTTTGGATGAATTCCACGTCATCCTTATTACACACATCATTGTATAGTAACTCTATCCACACGTAGTTGTCTGTAGTGCAGTGGAAAATATCAACATCCGAGACTTTTTTTGTTTACACTCTATCCTCCTTAGCATTGATGATTAATTCAACAACGTATGCCGATTTGAACTCCATTCCCTGCTAAAAATCCCCTATGCTGGACTTTGAGGATCGGCTTGACTCCAACCCATTCGCCTGACTTGTACCCCTCTAATATCTTCCAAAGCTAGCACAGTCAGAGCCGCTTCATCTTAGTGGCGACCCATCCCCAAAGTGTTGGAAATAATACTGAGAGGGGGGGTGAATCAGTATTATCAAATCAATAAAACTTTTTCATTTCCATACTTAGATACATATATGCTACTTCAATTAAGGAAACCCGTGTGTATATGCAACTGTGTCTAATGCAACTAGCGTATATCCAGAATACCTATGATTTAATTAATCCATTAAATGTTGATCTTTAGTTAGTGCATCAGAACTTCTTTAACCATATGTATAGTAAGCAGGTGCTATAAAACATAACAGATCATCACACATAAGAAGCACACATGAACACCATGATATAAGGTGGAAACCCACTGTGGATGAAAACCACCTGCTGCAAGTCATCTCTATCTTCTTTTAATAAGAAACTTCTTTTATAATAGTTCTGTACTGGTGTAGTTTTATACCAGTACGCAGGCTTCTACCTGCAGAAGGTTACAACCTTCTCTCGTTCTCCAGACTCTCTTGGAAGGGAGCTACAACCCCCTTAGCTCTTGTACTAGTCGATCTGCTTACTAGTACGTAGGTGCTAGACTATTGAAATGCTCCAACCTTTACTCATTCTATAGTTGCTACTGGAAGGGAGCTACCACCCCCTTAGCTCTTGTACTAGTTGATGTACTAGTACGTAGGTGCCGACCTACAGAAGGCAACAACCTTCTCTTTCTTCCTCCAAGTACCACGTTTCATACATTTTCAGACTGGATACTCCTGAAGCACAACACTGTAATTTGAAGGCCACGTTTCATCCAATTTTCATACTGGACCCATCAATATCATTGAAGCACAAAACAATCAATACTAGCATCATCAATTTCTGAATCATTGAAACACTGTCAACAACACAGTCACCAGAAAACAGAGCATACTATAAAACTCTGCAATAACAATCAAACCCAACTGCAACTTCAAACATTATACTTTATTATGTATACGCTACTACAATGAATCAAATCCACGTATATACGTGCTTTCGCCAAAGCCAACCCACATACAGATCTATACATATTCAATCATGACTTTGCGGCTGTTTCAGACATCAGTCATACCCAGATCATAACATGTGTACAATAAAACATGCATCAATAATTCAGATCTAGTCTATCCATGATCAAACCATATAAAGATGATTCATTTCAAACCATTTGACCCCGGTCTATCCTTAGATCTTGTTCTCCATCAACCGGAGAGATCCCTCCTTAGCTCAGATCAAGCAATGCATCATAACCGATATCCTGCATACTGGATCTCATACTACATCAGATATTCAAGTCTTTTTCCATGCACTTGCCTAATGATCTTCTCCTCCTTTTATAGTCTTATGTCTTACTCAATACCATGGTCCAAAACCATAACAAAACAATACCATGGACCCAATACTTGGGTTCAATTCTTTTGGATGCAATACCATGGACCAAAACCATAGGATCAAAAATTGTCGGACTAATACCATGAACCAACCATAAGATTTCCCATGTGTGTGTGCTTTTCTTTGCATGAAAGTGTGTGAACTTTTCTCTGCATGAAAGTATGTGAACTTTTCTCTGCATGAAAGGAACTTTTCTCTGCATGAAAGTGCGTGAACTTTTCTCTACATGAAAGTGCGTGAACTTTTCTCTGCATGAAAGTGCGTGAAATTTCTCTGCATGAAAGTGTGTGAACTTTGCTGCACTATAATTTATAATCTAAGATGATTTTCCATCAAGGACAACACTTGTCTCATAATGCCAACAATCTCCCCCTTTGGACTTGATGGCAAAGCTAACTTGTCATACTAAGAACTGTCATCTGATTCCTTTGAGTTGTTCGGCATCCCATGCATTCAATCACATCTGATATCTCTTCTGTAGATTCATCTAGTTATAAATAAGTGAGATGTTCTTCTATGAGTGGGTTTCCATCAAGTACAACACATGCATCATAGCGCCAACAATCCCCCCATTTATACTTGATGGCAACAATACCAAATCACTCTCCCCCTTTGACATCAAGGGCAAAGGGCGGACCAAGATATTCTCTTCATTTGATAAACATTTTGCTGTCCATACTCCCCCTGAGTGCCTGCTGAAATTTCTGAATGAGATCCCCCTTTGTATATGCCAAGGTGTACCAATCTGTCCATGCTTCGCCTGAGTACATGCTGAGTCTCTGCACTGTTGAAGTGTGCTGTTCATGCCCCCCCTGACTGTAGGCAAGATCTGTAAAAATATGTTCTACAAGAAGAACGTGATTTTATCATAAAATGACCTTCCTATCACCAAAGACTCATACATACATCCATCTCTCAACCAAGTGAGGAGATACAAATATTGACTCATCCACCCAACCAAGTGGGCTTACGCCAGAAGTTTACTCATGATAAACAAGTACATTACATCATTCATCCCAGGCATAGTGGGGAAACCAAAATAGGTCGTTACATGACCTTGATAACAAAAGACATATATGACATAGAGACGAAATATCTAGAGCAAGGCTATGAAAGTCATCAATAACTAATATCAGCAGCATCTGTCAATCACTATTCAGATCAGCAACCATGTTCTCCTTTTGCATTTGTTCCACTTCAAATCAACAACAACTGAGTACTTGAACCAAAAGCTTCTAAGATAATGCCAACAATGCATTATTAAGAGCATATGCTCCCCCTGAACCTATGCCATCTGTTCACTGTCAGATCTAATCATACATGTATCAGCAATAAGCATCAAGACTTCATCATCATCAAGTTAGGATAAAAAATACTTCTAAACTTCTTAGGAGTATCAAGACATTTCCACACATCATTAGCAGATTGTAACAATTATCAAACAGAGCAAATGGACTGCATCCTATCAAACCCTTTTCCTGAGCCCTATGCCTATTGCTTTTCCTTAGACTGACATATACGTGACTGTGCAGTGGCCAACTCACGTATATACCCGACTTCTATTTATGGAACTTGCGTATGAGATTCAAAACACTGCAGTTTTATATTTCAGCTCTCCCTGAGTCTGTTATGTCTGTGTTGTGCTGTGTCTGAGTATATTGTGCTGTGCCACATCTTTCTGACTGTACTTCCTTCTTCTTCCATATCTTCAAGCGTGATGAAGTTTTCTCCTTTTGGTATGGTGCCCGTACTTTATTCCTGCATTCCTTTACTATATGTCCAAGTTTGTTACATGCATAACACCTTACATGTTTCATATTCCTTCTGTAGCAATCAACAACTTTGTGACCAAACATATTGCAAGAAAAACAATATCCCTGAAGGTAATGTGATGATCTTTCTGTGTGATGATCTTGAACCATTCTTCTTCTACATCTGGCTGCAACATGTCCAAGATTATGACATACATAAAATTCAACATTATTGATTGGAGGAGTAAAATATTTTCTTTGAAGTATTTCTTTCCTTGGCTGTTGATGAGGTTTTCCTCTCATCTCTTTGTTGAGCATTTTAGATTTCTCATTAGAGTTCCTTGCCTTTCCTTGTGAGCTAGATTCACCTTCAGCATATTCATAAAAACCAAGACCAGTTTTGATAGCAGGAGACCTTTGACTACTAAGAATATCATCCAAAATTTTAGTACTGTCTTGAAATCGTAAGAGATTATCCTTTTCTTCTAATTTATCATTTAGAATATTTACCTCAAACTGAAGATGCTCTTCCTTTTCACGATATTGCTTCTTTATGTTCTCCTCAGCTTTCCTTCCTTCTTCCAACTGATGTCTTAATTCAGGAACTTCGTTCTCTTGTTTTTCAATAGCTTGGAGTAGTCCTTTATTCTGCTTCTTTAATTCTTCAAGATCTTCCTTTAGCGAGCAGATTGTAGCTTCAAGCCTTTCATAATAACTGGATCTATCTCTGAGTTTCTTGATGATTGTGCTCCTTTCATTGACTTCATTTCTTAATGATGTCACTTCATCCTGCAACTTTTCACATTTCTCCTTGAATAACTTCCTTACCTTATTTCCCTCCTCTAGTTGAGCTTTTAGTTTGGTAGATTCTTCTTTGAAGGCACGTTCCTTCTTGCTCAATAGATCTTGTTGATCTCTAATTTTGTCTGTAAGCCTTTTAAATTTTGTCTCTATTTGATATCTTTCTTATTCACCATAAGCGCAAATTCAGTTGTTTCGCTATCACTTTCATCATCTTTAAGAGGATAAATAGATGTATCACCAGAGGATAACAAATTCATACCTGATAGATCTTGTTCATCTTCATTCTGAAGTGATACTGAACCTGATGTGCTTCTTCCACATATTCCCCAATCCATACACCCACTGGTCATAATTCTTCTGAGATGTCTTCTTCTTCTTAGGTGCTTTCTTCTTAAGCTTCTTTCCCATAGTTCCACGGATCTCCTTCAAGCGATCAAGCTTCTACCAAAGGACCTGCTCTGATACCAATTGTTGGAAATAATACTGAGAGGGGGGGGGGGGGGTGAATCAGTATTATCAAATCAATAAAACTTTTTCATTTGCATACTTAGATACATATACGCTACTTCAATTAAGGGAACCCGCGCGTATACACAATTGTGTCTAATGAAACTAGCGTATATCCAGAATACTTATGATTCAATTAATCCATTGAATGTTAGTGCATCAGAAATTCTTTAACCATATGTATAGTAAGCAGGTACAGTAAAACAGAACAGATCATCACACACAAGAAGCACACATGAACACCATGATATAAGGTGGAAATCCAATGTGGGTGAAAACCACCTGTTGCAAGTCATCTCTATCTTCTTTTAATAACAAACTTCTTTTACAACAGTTCTGTACCGGTGCAGTCTTATACCAGTAGCAGGCTTCTACCCGCAGAAGGCTACAACCTTCTTTCGTTCTCCAGACTCTCTTGGAAGGGAGCTACAACCCCCTTAGCTCTTGTACTAGCCGATCCACTTACTAGTATGTAGGTGCTGGCCTATTGAAATGCTCCAACCTTTACTCATTCTCCAGCTGCTACTGGAAGGGAGCTACCACCCCCTTAGCTCTTGTACTAGCTGATGTACTAGTACATAGGTGCAGACCTACAGAAGGCAACAACCTTATCTTTCTTCCTCCAGGTACCACGTTTCATACATTTTCAGACTGGATACTCCTGAAGCACAAGACTATAATCTGAAGGCCACGTTTCATCCAATTTTCATACTGGACCCATCAATATCATTGAAGCACAAAACAATCAATACTAGCATCATCAATTTCTGAATCACTGAAACACTGAAACCCTGTCAACAACACAGTCACCAGAACACAGAGCAGACTATAGAACTCTGCAATAACAATCAAACCCAACTACAACTTCAAACATCATACTTTATTATGTATATGCTACTACAATGAATCAAACCTGCGTATATATGCGCTTTCGCCAAAGCCAACCCGTGTACAGATCTATACATATTCAATCATGACTTTGAGGCTGTTTCAGACATCAATCATACCCAGATCATAACATGTATATAATAAAACATGCATCAATAATTTAGATCTAGTCTATCCATGATCAAACCATATAAAGATAATTCATTTCAAACCATTTGATCTCGATCTATCCTTAGATCTTGTTCTCAATCAACCGGTGAGATCCCTCCTTAGCTTAGATCAAGCAATGCATCATAACCCATATCCTGCATATTGGATCTCATACTACATCAGATATTCAAGTCTTTTTCATGCACTTGCCTAATGATCTTCTTCTCCTTTTATAGTCTTAGGCCTTACTCAATACCATGGCCAAACATAACAAAACAATACCAAAACAACACTAATACTTGGGTTCAATCATTTGGGATGCAATAACCATGACCAAAACCATAGGATAAAAAACTGTCGGACTAATACCATGAACCAACCATAAGATTTCCCATGTGCATGTGCTTTTCTCTGCATGAAAGTGCGTGAACTTTTCTCTGCATGAAAGTGCGTTAACTTTTCTCTGCATGAAAGGAACTTTTCTCTGCATGAAAGTGCATGAACTTTTCTCTTCATGAAAGAAACTTTTTCTCTGCATGAAAGTGCGTGAACTTTGTTGCACTATAATTTATCCTGCATGAAAAAAACTTTTTCTCTGCATGAAAGTGCGTGAACTTTGTTGCACTATAATTTATCATCTGAGATGATTTGCCATCAAGGACAACACTTTTCTCATAATGCCAACAATATCCCCCTTTGGACTTGATGGCAAAGCTAACTTGTCATACTGAGAACTGTCATCTGATTCCTTTGAGTTTTTCGGCATCCCATGCATTCAGTCACATCTGATATCTCTTCTGTAGATTCATCTAGTTATAAATAAGTGAGATGTTCTTTTACGAGTGGGTTGCCATCAAGTACAACACATGCATCATAGTGCCAACATAAGATTCCCCCCAAGGGGAAACCCTTGATTGGTGGAATCCATTTTCTCAACCTAAGACCAACGAGTGAGCAGTGATGTTATTCTGATTAAAATGAATTTTATGACGCTTTGACACAACTTGCTTTTTCAATTTTTAAGAGTCGAGGAAAAGCTAAAGATGACTCTAGTCGCCTTTGATTTTTAATGAGCCTGAAGTGAGAAGTGCTCAGATGGACCTTTTCTTTTAAGGAGTCTGAAAAGGAATGAAAGTGACTACTTTGAAAATCTAGACAGAGGGATTACCAAACCAATCACAAAACTGCAGAATACTTTTTAAGGTACGGCAGTCAATCTTCCCGAATGCTATGTTCAGTGCATCACGATCGATAGGGTGGTAGACACGACTTCCTAAGGATAAAGGGTATAGCCTATTGTGGTCTCCCAATATATACTCGACGGTACGTGGGGGCACAAGTCCGTACTGGCACTTGTCGTATCAAAGATGAGGAATCACCCAACCTATGATGAAAACGATAGTTACCAGGCTTTACGATGCTGGAATACATCTCTAGCCTAGACTTCTAGATGTTGTGCATTAGGTTCCAAAGCATTTTTATGTTCATTGAGGTTTATTTTACAGTTGATCTTTCTTAAGAAGTTTGCCTTTAAGGTTCACCACGTGATGTAGATATACAATTCCTAAATATGCAATCTAAGATGATAAATAGTGGTTTACTTTCTTTTTGCAATGAAAATCCTAGCTACTAAGGAAAGAGAAGTAAAGTTCTTTCAACATAGAGTAGAGAGCACACATTAAGATGCACTGTCCTAAATCAATTTCCACATGCAGTCTAAATGCAAATGCACATGAATGTATTTGTTTTTCTCTAGTTTCCTTAATGTGAGAATGACAAAAAGAAAACTAAGTACAGATCTGAACTATCTTTTCTCAAAGCGACACTTCAGCAATTTATTTTCAAAAACAAAAGGAAGATTAAGACGACGCTTTCAATTTCGATTTGAAAACTGCTTTCGACACTTCAAAGAATTGATGATTCAAATCAAATACAATGGCAAAATTGTAATCGACTATCTAAAAGAGGAAGACTTTACGACACTCTTTTATTTGACTGAAAATGACACTTGCGACACTTTCAAATCAAAAGATGACAGTTCGATTAAGCTACTGTTTGCAAAGAAGAACTGGAAATGAAGAAAAATACATAAAAACATTCACAATTCTTTATCAATGGAGGCTGAATAATGCAAAGGAAGAGAGTTTCAACAGTGATATACTAATCATAGACAACAAAACTACTGAATAAAGCTGAAGACAATGAAAGAAAAACCAAAATGTGGAGGCAGAAACAGTCTTACTCAATCATCACACCTGTAACACAGGGAAACAGGGATGCATCTCACCTGCAACACACGAGAGGTGCGATGCATCTAGGTTGCCAATGAGAGATAGTGCGATGGTCCAGGGACGAGACTGATCTTGGTTTTCACTCATAGTTTGTAGCTAAGTTCAGGGATTTAGGCTGAGCTAATGATAGACAGTAAACACAAAGTACAGGGGCTGATCTAATGAGGTTACTTGAGCTACCACCAGGGCACTTAGGATGTTTTCAAGTTAGATGTTCAGTTCATAAACTAACCCGGAGATTGACTGAGACAGCGTTGATCTACTTTGCAGTTGCATATAAAAAGCAGTTCGAAGGCTAGCTGGCTTAACTTCAGGCTCTATCTATAGTTTATAAAGCAAACAACAGTGACTAACAATCAAACTATTCACTCCCCAATGGAGTTTCCATTTTATTATCGGGAGAACTAGTGTCCATTCAGAGCTACTAGTCCCACTAAGACAGGTAGCTATCTTAGAAACAAACAAACTAAAGTTACTTGTGTTTTCCTTTATGAGAGATAGATGAGAGAGAAGCAGAGATTACCAACCTAAGTCTTTCACTTGGCTCCTTGCTTGTTTCCTCCCCGCTTTGACAGAGCTTCACCACTCTTTCCTCACTTGCCCCACTTCAAAGAACACCTGTAGAGTCAAAGCAACATAATACCATCAAAGCATAGCGATATATAACCATAAACAATATAGGATCAGATGTATATTAACCATACAAATGCATACACCAATACACGATTCAGAAATATACAAGAATATGGAGGAAAACTCAAATAGATTTATTGATAAAAGTAGTAGAAGAGAGGATTACAACCCAGTGGTCTGACCCAACGCCATCCTCCCAGCATGAAAGCCCTCTTCACCTCATGAAAAGCTAGATCACCCAAGAATACAATGTTGCACAAAGAAACCAACAACACTTCCTTACAAAATACAAAATTCTAGCCCCTGGATCTCTAGGATGAGGGATCCATATATAAATATTTGTAGATGGGTGAGTCAGCTTCCAGGATTTTGATTAGTGTCATTTCTCTGATAGTTCTTGGTTCCACTTGGGGATTTCATGATCTCTTACTCATCCCTGGGCAAATTCAGAGAGGCAAGTGTCATATGGGTAATTTCTCGAAGATTCTCTGGGTTTCCACCTAGCCAACTGCCTCTGCCATTTGTCTGCTCTCACTCATCACACCCTATAGAAGGGCTTTTCAGTATGCATTGCACTTTTTTCATGTAGCAAGTGAGATGCATCGCACCCTTAGCACTGAGAAGTCTGTATGGTTCAGTTTTGAGTAGTTTTTCAGGGAGAACTTTTGGGAGATGATGTAATCAGCTGACCTTGTTCCTTTAGGGTATGAAACAACACTTTTAGGGGCTTAGAATCCCTTGGTTTATGGACATAGGAGATTGGGGTTGCAGTGCCCAAATATGTCTATAATAGCCAGCTGATCCAACACAATCACTGAACTCTATGGGAAGGTCTATGTACTCTCCTAGCCATATAAGCAACATGAAAAGATGAACAAGAACTAATAATCCTTCTGCAGTGTCTTTGTCTTGTATGCTTGGTTAGGTATTCTCCTTAACTTATATGACTCTCTCACCTAGCTCTCCAAGATGTCTCTTGAGTTTGCACTACTGCTAGGATTGGTAAAGAGTGCATCTATTTTGTTCACCAGCTACGATAATTAATACATCTCCTGAAATTCTCTTCCCCAAAGGTAGCGAGTTTTGTTCCAATGACACTTCTCAGTAACATTGTCTCTGGAGCAATATGAAAGACAATCTAGTGGATCATATCCGCTCATGGAAATGTGGGATACCTGCATGCAACCAGGTACAAGCCAAACTTGTGTATGCTTACATAAGCTCTGTAGTCCTCCATATTCTCCTCAAAGGTGTATGAAAATATTTCATTGATTCCTGCCATGTGACCTTGATATCCTTGTCTATGAACAACTTAGTATCTTCATAGATGGGCAAGCTCACAGAAACTTGCTTGACCACATCTCCAGTTGTGCTCTCTATGGTGTCCTTTGATTGTGCTCTCTTGGAAGCCATTATACCTATACTGACGAGAGATTGATGAACACATGTGATACCTAGAGACAAAGAAATTCTCATGGAAAGAAAAATGTTAGTTGAAAACCAAAAGCAACTTGAGGACTAACATGCAATACACCTCGGTGACTGCTTAGGAAAATTGCACAGTTTTCTCTGGGAGAGGCTAGAAGGCTAACTGCTAGAACTGCACAGAGCATAATCCAGCTTGCTAGTGAGCTGACTGACTGCTAAAAATGTGCAAAGCATAGTCCATCTTGGCCTACTGAGGACTGGAACTACGCAATGTGTAGTTTCAGTCATCATCACTGCTACTTGGGAAATTGCAGTGGAAATAAGGGGGCCAACTGAGGCACTGCCTCTCAAAATTGCATAGAGAACAACTTGGGAGGCCAGTGTGAGGCAATCTCTGTGCAATTCCTAGGATTAAGGCAAGGCCTTCCATTCCATAAATGCACACTACAAGCTGGGTAAGGCAAGGTTCGGGCCAAAGCAGCTCAGACCTATCGACGGGTGACTGAAAATCAGTAAGGAATGAATACATTTGCAAAGGTGGTGCAGACATGAGTGAATAAACATACATGCAATCACTAAGTGTAGGATTTAGTAAGATGGGAAAACAATGAAGTGTGTGAAGCGAGTTGCCGCAATGGTGACCATTAGTGCAGAAACAATGTCATGCATGCAACAACAAGGAAATGCAATGTAGGGATTGAAACAATGATTCTACAAGATAACATGCAGTGAAACAATAGCAAGCATTCAATAAAAAAAAGCAAACAACACTCACACAAACCGAAATACGAAAAGTGACAAAAAAACAGCAAAAGACATGAAAAGTAGACTTACCCAGAAAAAGTTGTGATAAGTGTGTTGAAGTTTCCTAGATGTGTTAGGAATGCTAGAGATATAAGATCGAAAGTGAAGAATGAGCTCTAAAGCATCGAATAAATATATTTGGCAAGATCAAGGCTTATGATGCGCAGGCCACAAATATAGGAAAAAGTGACACTTGGTGGGCGGTTTCTAACACAGATTTTTCATGTAGCCCCCAACTACTAAAAATATATCCTTAAAATCTAGGGATGCATTTTTCTTTCTGTTTTCTTCTTTTCAGGAAAAGATGCCCATGCATGCAAGGCAAGATTGCATAGTCTTGTTGGGAACCTGTCAACCTATGACCACATGGAACAATTAGCAAGCCATGGGATGACTTCTGTGCAATTTTTGGGCTGAGTGGCTCTAGATGCCCCTCAATATCTGTGTAGTTTCTGGACTGAAGTCAGGGCTACTAGCTAGAATTGTGCAATTTCCGAGAGAAAGCCTAGTGATGGGATGCTTTACGCAATTTTCTTGGGGAAGGTATCTTGCCTGATTTGCATAATTTTGGAGAGTAGTGCTAGCTTCCAGGATACATTCTGCAATTTTATAAAGCAAGGATGGTTTCCCTCCAGTGTTGTGCAGTTTTCCCAGTCAACATGAGAACCGGTTTGAGACCAAGTCATGCGAGGTTAGCTTGCGGGCGAAAGACAAGCAAGTTAGCAAACACAAGCTATTATGCCAAAGAAACTCAACTGAAATCATAAGTACTTGGGCAATGCAAGATATGATGCTAAGGATGGTTGGTAGGGAGGCTCCAAAACAAAGCTAAGGAAAAATTTTGGAGGGTGGTTGTAGCTACTACAATAGAAGAAAAATCAACAACTAGACCTTTCACTAGGGAACACAAAATAAGAGGTGGTTTCCACCTTGGCCACACTTATCACACCTACTAAATTTGAGACAAAGCACCCCAAGTAGGGCCCATTGTAATTCAAGAAGAGAAAATGCACAAGGATCAAACAAGGGAAGCATAAGCCTCCCTCATCAATCCCAATTACAATTGAGGAATCAACTAGCCACCAGGGAATAGATTTGGGGAAAGGAAAATTGAGGAGGTCACCTCCCTTAAAGAAAAGGGGAAGAAAATTTAGACAACCGTGAGAAGGGCCACAAATAGAGTAGTAACAACCAAGTAACTCAAGGCACAAACTTCCTTGCTCTAGGAGAAAACAATATAGAAATTATGGTGAAGATTTGAAACTTCTCCTGTAGTTTTAATAAAAATCACAAGACACAAACCTACTCTACCATTTTGTGGAGAGTAATTCACACTATAGAACAAAAAATTCATACATGCAATAAGAAATAGCACACATGCACACAATATTTTTCCTGGGAAAAGCAATCTGCTAAAAGCCCCAATGCCTTCTTGCATTAATTTGATGAATAGAGATGTATTACAATTGCTTTGCTCAACTGAGCACAACCTGCAAGTGAATAACATATATATTTTCTCACTAAGAATATCTAACCTAGACTTAGTCAATTTATACCTTTGCTTGAACCCCTATTTCCTTTATGTAATTCCTTGAGAAATTAGGCCCTTATTATTTAGGAATTTCTCCAAAATGGATTTCACAATTCCCAAGTTTGATCATTAGGTTGCATGCAACACTTGTACACTCTGGAATAGTCTACAACTAATGTTACACTACCTTGGAATCTCCACCTCAACTATTTAACTAAAATTATTTTCATTCACTAGCTATTTTGGGCTGATTGATCAGCTAACTAGATGACCACTGAGTTTGATGAAAGTCACATTGCATAACTGACCTTCTAGTAGTTCTTCCAACAGTTGGAAGTAGTTTAACTGAACACAAATTGAGATAACTAACTGTGATTGCTACAAATTAACAATCACACATGCTTAAATGAACTCTAACCCCCCCAACTCGAATTTACTAAGTAAAATGGGTGACACAAGCCATCTCACACAAGTTAACTGCATCCAAGTTGTTTGCTGATGTGGAAATTCGAATTTTCTCAATTTAATGAAGGAAAAATAAAATTGATAATTTACTACTGCATTTTTTAACACTCCCTCTCATCAAGAAATGGATTATCAACGACCCCCATGGTAGTGTTATTGTAGCAATGGGGTACCAAAAGAAACCTCTTTAATAGTTGGTTGTTCCCTCCAAGGAAATATATTCAGTTTGGTTATTGTCAGTGGATAAGCATGAAGAAACAAAGAATTGCAAATGGTGAAAATAATGCATATAAAAACATAAAATAAAACAAAGAGACAAACACATAAATAATGCTTAATGAAGCAAACAAGTCAACAAAATTATGGAAAATGAATGCCTTTATTGATTTCTGGTGGTAGAAGACGAATACAATAAATGAATACTAAACACTTGAAGAAAATTCTTTGAGTTATGGTGCTAAAAAATCCTCAGCAAGGAGGTTCCTTTCCTCAATCTGTTTGCAAGCTTCTCGTCTCTATCAAAGAAGTATGAAGACTCTTCCAATGGTGGAGTCTTCTTGCACTAGAATGATGGGTTGTTGAGAAGTAATTTGGCCACCATATTAATGCTCTACTTCTTCTGCTTCAACAACGAAATGAAGGATTTCTCTGATAGCAATTTTACCAACATAACGTTGTCTTCTCTTTGGTTCTCCAGTGGCCTATTTATATAGACATTTTTTAATCCATCATCCCTCTCTTGGTTCATGAATGAAAGTGACTTATGAGTAGGACAAGAGGTTTCCTTTAAGGGTTTCATCTCTTTAGGAAGATTGAATTCAGATGTCCATGAGTGGAACATGTTAGGGAATCATCTTCCAAGTGTGGGAAGTGGCCCTGAATTTGCTAAGTTGGCATTTTCTTCGACCGCACAAATTTCGAAGAAAATGTCATGCAGTTGTAATTTATTCTTGAGGATAAGCTGCCTAGTCCAATTTTACACAAAAGACCTTAGAAGAAATAAATTTTTTTGAACTTCAAATGTCTTAAGCTGGAAAATCTTCACTTATACATTCTTCTGGATGACTTTAAGCATCTTTTGGATTATACAAATATGTATACAATTTTTTGGTGTTAATAGTTGCCCCCTGATGTATGAGGTTAGGAAAAAATGTATAGATGAAATACATCATGTTTTCTTTTCTAACTGAGAATCTGATCACATTATTGATAGAGAGAATAACTTGTTGCGGAGATGAGTAGGGAAAAAATTAACTGAGGACAAAAAATAACCATGCTTTCAAAAAAGTACTTATACGAGGTGGGAATGTTCCATGCTCATTTTTATGACTAATGACTATTTATTACAATCAAATAGGAAGGATTCCTTTCAAGTCAGTGTTGGAATGGTTGAAATGTTGATGGCTAGTGATGATAACTTCTTAGGCCCTCAAGGGAGCTTTTGACACATAGACGGAGTCAGGTGCCCCCACACATCAAAGTGTAATCACTACTGATGAGGTGCTAAGTCATGCATGGGTTTTTCACTAAATGAGAGAAATGCAATGGTCACGGGTAAAATACCACCCGAACATGAAATCTTATGTTGGTGTCAAATGTTAGGGGGACCAATGAAATCAATGGTAAATAGTGATTCCCACTATGCCACCTGAGGATGTCCCTTAAGGGGGGAAGCACCCAAGGTACTACCTTGATCTTGGAAGTTGGGTGTTGAAGTTAACAAGAAAGAAGCATCAACCACCTGAGATGCTGACTTGAGAAATCAAATGTGAAGTGAAACAAATTGTAAGAAGGTGGGTCAACAAGGCATGATAATGAAAGTTGATGATATGAATGGATATGGATAACTTGCACAAGGTCAGAGCTATAATGCAAGTGGCGGAAGTCCAAACAATTATTCTAAGAGGAGTGGCCCTATAGTCGGTAGGATTTCCAGGGTAGATTTGAATATATTTTGACTAGAATAAAGAGGGTAAATGAATGTGGACTATGTGTGAGATTCGATAAAAGGTAAATAGGGACCACTATCTAGTACAAGGAATGAAAATATGGATGGGAACCATTTTTCTAAAAAAAAATTGTACACTTTCCAAAAGAATGTAAAGGTGGTTTGGGATGTACATACATGAAGCTAGGTTCCCCTTGAAAATGGTGACCTAGATGATGATGGAGTTAAATTGCATTTTTTGGAGGACGGGGGCCCCAATGGTTGGTGTTGATGTTCGGTTGATGAGGTAGATGAAGTGATGCCAATGAGCTTATGATATATGGATGGAGTAGATGGCCATGGATTCTAATAGAATGTGGAGTTCTATAACATGAGGTGATCCATGGGAGGGGAGATTCTATTGACCAGTATGGACGTTTACCATGTGCAAAGGTAGGTGGTGGTAAATGTAGTCAAGATGATGGACCCTATGGTGCATTTCAGAGAAATGATGTTAGGATATGGAAAGCTTTGTAGGAAGCTTATCATTAGGGGAATTTTGAGGTTTAAAATGGGCCTCCTAAGAAAAATGTACAACCAAAATAAAATTTATAAGAACGAATAGGATTCAAGGTGATGATGTCAACCATGGGGGATAATTCACCATTTTTGGAGTAAAAAATAAAAAGGATTAAAAAATAATAAAATAATAAAACCACTTTTTTAACTTGTATTTAAACTTATCTCCCTAAGGTTTTACTCAAATTTCGAGTGGGAGTACGCTTTGGATGCAAAATTTAATTCCTCATCCAAGGAGTATGCATGTTGCATACTTTTGATGGACCTTGCTACACTAAAAATGAGAAATACATGAAAAAATGTGATTGCAATCACATTTTTCATGTATTTCTCATTTTTTGTGTAGTAGGACCCATCAAAAGTACGTAACATGGGTACTCCTTGATTGAGGAATCAAAGTTTTCTTCAAACGGGTGTTTCCACTCGAAATTTGAGTAAACCCATAGAGAGATAAGTTGAAAATATGAGTTGAAAAAAATAGTCTTTTCTTTTTTCCCTCTAAAATTTGATGATGTAATCTAATATTATTTTATTATTTCCACTATTATTCTATAATTTTATTAGGAGGCCCATTTTAGACCTCAAAATTACCCTAATGCATGTTGGACGAATGGCACCTTCCCTCTTGACTACCACCAGGGTGCTGACTACAGCAGCAAGTTTCCGATGTACCTGAAACCTAAATGACCAATACCCCAAGTGAAAACATCTTGATCAAAACATATATAAGAGGAAATTGGTTGAACAGTATGAATCGAAAAATAAGAGAAGGCACACTTGAAGTGGTACTCTAAGCATGTAGTGGGCCCAAAAATGTGTTTTGGATTGAAATGGAATGGAGGGTACCATGAAGAAGATGATGTGGTATTGGTCCTTGTGTCTTTGATGGTTTTAAAAATGGAGGTACCGAGCTCCTGAGTTTTCTGATCTCTTTTGACTTGGAGGGATGTAGTTGGCATTATTTCTTCCTAACATGGTGGGCATCAGGTGAGGTGTTGTTACATCCCTATAATATTAGTGATCCCCCCATTACTATTGTCATTATATCCTTTATTGTTATTATTGTGCCTCTATTGTACCAATATTGTTATTATTGTGCTCCATAGAATCCCTCTATTGTTATTTTTGTGCCTTTATATTATTATTGTTAGGTCGGCTTGGTTATATTGTGACCCGGTAGACTCCTATATATAGAAAGGAGGTTTTTTCATTTGAATCATCCAAGAATTATTCATTTGTATAATGTAAAGGAGGTTACCCCTCGAAGAGGCTTATTTCTAAGGCATTTATCTATATTTTCTATCTTTTTGTGAGTTGGTTTCATAACATTTGGTATTAGAGCTTTGGATTCTAGGGTTTCACTACTCCAAATAGGTCATCATGCCAGTTTCGTTATAACTTTTTGTCTGCGATGTTTCAGAAGCTAAAAAAAAACCCATTTGGGCCAAAATAGTTCTGAACTTCGAGTCCAAATTTTGGAGCTTTTCTCGCTATATTTGGGGAGATATGACCTAAGGAATTTGGTGTTTTTGCAGACTCCCGAATTACCTTCCAAACAAGTGACCTGGGGAAAATCATCATAACTTTTGTTCTGAGGATCAGATTAAAATATCATAAGAAGTTTCAAAAATAGGACAACCTCTAGTTTTATGTGTATCAGTTTCAGGTACTAAGATTGAAACAGTGACACGTGGCATGTCGTACAAGTTCACTCTACTAAACTATTCTATAACTAGGTCACTGTGGGAGATTTGGCATAACTCTTCCTTGGAGAATCCAATTTTGATCACACTGGTGGCATTGGAAAGAGGATGCAGAGGGATACTGTAGGTCATGATTTTAGAACTGGGAGGTCCAAAATTACAGAGGTACATCAGATTAAATATCAAGCTCCTACAAAGTGAAAAAGGTGTGTATTTTTTTAAATTTTTGCATAAGCTTGGTTTGAAAAATTAGTTTGAAGGAATTCAAAGGCCATAGTGAAGCATTATTATCGATAATTGATGCCCCGAAGAAATAAAATGGAAACACCTAGTGTTATCACTCAATTTTTCCTAAAAGTTGTAAGAAAAGGGAAAGGAAGCCAAGGTAACCACAAAGCAATCTTTTAGATACAGATCCTAGCCAATTTGCATCCAGAGAGGGCTCTCTCTTTAAGTTTTAGCTTTGTTTTTTAAAGATATTAGGCAAGTTGTGAAGTTTAGGAATTTTGTTTGAGTTTGGGTGGTGAGATTCAATAGCAAAGGGATAAGACTGAGTAGTTTAGGCCATTGGGCTAATGGAGTCAAGGAAGATGGCTTAACTGGACTAGGTTTCTTAACAAAGGATGGTTTTACAGAGCAAGATGGTCAAACAAGGAACAAATGAAGACTTAGAATAAATGGAATGGTTTCAAAATGGGTGAAGGACAGTTAAGAATCCTTCAACCAATTTGAAAAAGGGAACTTAAATGATTACTAATAAAGGGCAGTTAAGTATTCTTTAATAAATAATCAAAGTGGCAGAACTAGGAAACAAGAGCAATTAAGGTTTCACTGTTTATTCTAATTCAGAAGAAAACATAGAAAATGAAAACTTTTGAAGACAGAGTGCAATCAAGCATATTCAAAATAACTCCTTTTTGTTTATCATTCAGATGTGAAACAAGATGATATAATAAACAAGGAAAACTTTAAAAACATAAGGTATAGAGGACTTATTGATCCAGTGTTTGATTCAAGAAATCTGTGAAAAGTCCCTTGCATTAGTTCTTTGTCCAACAAGCCATACGAAAATTTGATCTAATCAACACTTTATTCCAAAAAACCAGTATTACAACAATGTATATGAATCCACCCAAAATACTTCAAATGAAGAAGTATTTATACTAATTGTAAATTGAAATATCTTGAAAAAATATCAAGATTAGTTTCACAAATATCTCCAACTGTTTACATTAATATAACTTAAATAAAGGACATTAAAAACTAATGAATCTATTTGGTACTATTTCTATGGATTTATGGTGACAAACAAGAGAAAGTCGAATTTGATAGCAACTCTTAGTTGATGATGAGGCATCCCAGTCATTAACTGCATCCTTCCTTTGTGCATTCTGCCCCAGAAATTTTGCAAACTTAGGGTCCAATGATATGCTTGTATTTCTCAATCCGTAATAGATATGTAAAATATGAAAGAGGTTTTTGTAAATAGGAATGTTTTCGAGATAAACCTCTCTCAGTTTCCCAAAATTCATCTCCAGCTGTTCACAATATTCTCTGCCTAAAGATGTCAAAAACAAGACTTTTCACAAACTGAGAAATATGCTGTGAAGACATGCACTTATCTCCCTCTTGGTAATACCTGTGTAAAACGTGAGAGAGGTTTTTGTAGATTGGCCTGTGAGGAACAAAAAATCCTCTATTTTTACAAAATACTTCTTGGATTGGTCACAATAGTTTCTGCAAAACTTTGACTTAAACAGGAAATTTCTGAAGAATGTAGCATTTTTGCTCTAATTTCATCTTTTAACCTTAAACTTATTTTGACTGTTTTTCACTTTTACTTTGTATAAACTTCATTGTAGCTGGTGAAAGTGTTTTCATATTTGTTTAACCCTTGATGTCTTCATGTTTACTTTTACTGTTTACTATTTACTTTTTACTTTTTACTTTTACAACTCTATTTTTCATCTGTCTTCACTTTGTCATGAATTTGTATATTCTGTTTTGTAACTGTCTTCCCTGCTATTTATCTTCATGTTAGTTGATTTACTTGACTTGGTCTTCAATCTGATACTCTTTAACCCTAATACACTTTGACTGTTCTTTATTGTGTCCTTTTACCTTCCATCTCTATTTGAATAGATTTGATAACAATCTTGGAGTAAACAGGTCTTATGACTAGTATTAAGACTGTTTATACAAGGCTGTAGTCTTCTGATCATCTGTACAACAAAACGAACTGTTAAGAAAGCATTGGCTTGCAGGGGAGGTTGAAAAGGTTTTATTTGAGCTTGAGAGGTCTATGGAGTGAGTCCAAAATGCCTTTTGGGAGGTAAACCATGCTCAAATTGGTTAACAGAGGCTTCAGGTGGCACAGCTGGGTTACATAGGGTTTTACTGTTCAATCAAGAAAAACTGGGTTTTTGTGTTTAAACAGGTAAATGGTTGGTATTGGTAGGTGAATGAAAATGAAAATTGGCAGCAACTGAATGATGAGACATTTTGTTGTTTAGTAGAGGCGGTAAGCGGTTTCTATCGCACTGCTTTTGGAGAAGGGTGGTAATGGACCTCGGACCAATGATTCCACAGATCTCTCGACGCGTGGCAGAGGCACTGTGTGAAAAACTGCCTGGTGATCACTAGTTAAAGCACGGTCACTAGGGGGGGTGTGATATCGATGTCAACCGTCGGATGACGGGGGTAATATCGGATGGCGGACAGGCAAGGGATATGGCGGGGTTTTACTGCGGTGGGCCCGACTGCATTAAACGTTTATTAATTGTATCGAGGGGATTGTAATTGGATGAGGGGAGGTTATTAATTAATCACAAGGGTTAATTAATCCCTTCCTAATGCAACGAGAGATCAGCGCTGTTAACTAGTTACAGATTAACTAGTTAATCCCAGTTTAAAGCATACTTACGGTTATAATTAACCAATGGGGAGGGATATTAATATTTCAGGGTTTTTACATATATTTAAATAATACAGGAAAGGGTGAACCTTTTCAGGGATTTATATAATATAAGTTAAAAATAAATATGACAATGAAATGAAAAGTGCTAAGTATAAAACAATTGAGTTGTGTATTTAACTCAAGCTTAAGTGGAAAAAAGGGGTTTTATGTAATATTGTGTATTTTTCCTAAGTAAAATATGATTTTACTTTAGGAAAAGACTTATAAAAATGAATGAATGGTGGTTTTAAGTACTTAGGCTTTCAAATTATTAGGCCGAGGGTCCGGTCCCTCCAAAAGTCAGAGAAATGCTCTGAGCCCCTCCAATTTAGCAAATACCTTAGTACTTAGGGGAAATTAATGAATAATTAGGGAAAATGAGAAGGGGAGTTAATTATTCTGACTTTTTCTTGAAATTCTTGAAATGTACTGTATGCCTTAGCCTTGTGATGAAAGTGAAAGACTAACACATTTAGAGACATTATCCATCACATATGATTCTACAACATCATCTACCTACCCTAACTACTTTAATCTAGCATTTTTTCTTCTTTATTTGGGTGCACTTAGACTGGCAAACCCTTATCAAATCTTCCTTTTCTTTTACATGGCAAGCTTACATAAGTCTACACTTATTACATCCAAGGGGTCAGATGAGACTGTTGAGCTCCTTTTATTTACTCTACTTATCTACTTATCTACCAAGTTTAAACAGTTTGGTCAGATTTTATTCTCTATCTCTAAAACATAAAATTCAAATATGAACTAGCCAAGCTTAAGTTGTTTGACTTTTCATCAATTGTGGCATAAATTATAAGCTGCAAATAATTGTTTATTGCATAAGAGTAAAAAGTAGTGGCATTTGAGCTTGCACACTTTCCTTGGTATTTCTTTTGGTGGGGTTCATTTTGTTTCACTTTTTTGACCATCTTATTCTTTTTACTCTTTGATTTTTCTTTTAGGGTATACCCTCTTTACATTTTTTAAATTTTTTGATTTTTTGACAATATGGAAAACCTTTGCAACAAGGAAATGTATAAACATATTATAGATCCCATCAAGTCAATCATGAAATATGACACCTATTGGTATAGGAGCATAACACTGGCTCCACTTGGGGATGGCTTTTCCTGGTGGAAAGTTAAGAACAGTAGGTCAGATGGCCTTCCAAATGAGTTTGACTGTGCTCTGATATCTCTTTCTGCTTGTTGCTTTATTTGTATGTATGACACTAATGTTTCTGGAGCTTAGGGCCTTCTCTTCGGGCTTCAACTTCACAATCTTACCATCCAATCAACACCAAACCTTTATTCTTCCTTCTTGAATCCCACTTGAGCACCTTATAACTTAGGTAGGAATCTTCAGTCTTGGTCTTTTTATCAAAAATCTTTTTAACCTTTTCCTGCACAACTTGAGATTTGACTTGAAACTAAAAGATGTTGCAACCTTCAAACCAAATTAGTAAATCATCAAGATCTTAGGGCCTTTTTATTGGATTCAAATCTTTAAGGATTTATTTCATAATCTACTAAAAACTGAATTAAATAAAATTGAAATCCTGCCTACTTACTCTAACTAGCTTTTTGACTGCTGGTTAGGTAAAATGAAAGAACCAATGCAACCACTCAAGAATCATATACATTTGTGACCTTTGTTGCTTGTGCTTGTTGGTGTTTAAAATTGAGATATTGCAATCAAATATAGGTTTGCTAACCTTTGAGAAGATAAGGAAATTCCTGATCTCCTTTGTTGGATATAGAAACTGTACAAAAGGATCTTGTAACATATATACACTATTCTTGAACTGATTCAAACAATTGTACATCTGTTGTGTACCTTCATCTTTAACACCCTGCATGTTTTCAACTACTCTTTGTGATGATATTTGTACTGATTGTAATGTCTGTCTGGTGAAACCATTATCATCTTGATTTTGACTCTCATGGTATGTTAATGGAGAAACATTCTAATTGCATTCATCATTCAACCTATTAGCTATTGGATCATAAAGAACTTGAAGGGATTGCTGCAACTTATTACATATAGGTTCAAATGGAACTTCATAGATTTCTACAAGCTGCTCCTCCTTTTATTTAAAATTTTATACCACATTTCCTTTAAAAATTGAAATGATTCAAAACAAATAGGCAGGGAATCATCTTGGATCATTTGATCATATGTTCCATTTTCCAAGTCTTCTTCTGCAACCTGACATTCAATGGAATTTTGCGGCCGCAAATCTAGATATGAGAAATCTTGAACAAAGATTTTATTGCCCTCTAGATAGTTAATATCAAGACTTGCTGATGTTTGATTTCTAATTGCATGATAGTTATCTCTGATAAACTAAAATGAATCAAAACAAAATGGTAAAGTTCCTTCACTGATTTCAAAATTTTCTGCACTTTCTTCCTCATTCTCATAGCTGAAATAAACAAGCTGATCATTATTTTCAAGCTGCTGAACTTGAAGTTCCTTATTCCTCAAATTAGCTTATGATTCCTCTGCAAGGTTAATTTGGATTGGAGAAACATAATAATCATCATACTGATCATATTTGGGTGAATCATCAAAAGAAATAATGTCATCAAATATACACATTAGATCAGGAGATTGCTCCTCCACATATTGCTCTATGAATCTATCTTTTGGTCTATGGTAGATTGAGTTGGTAGGAATTTGTTCATGAATATCAACTTCTTGTTTTTGTGAAACAAATGTGTCATGGTTATTTTGAAAACATTCAACTTTCATTGTGATCTTATGAATCATTTCCTCTATTTTCTTGATCAAAATGATGAGTTTTTCCTCTTTTTCTACTTTCAACTTTTCTCTTCTAATTTGTAGATTAACTTCTACATCTACTGCCATGTTCTACATCTGTTCCATTGTTGAGGGGTTTATTTCTCTTAGATGAAATTCTATCTTTGAATCAAATGCACTTGGGTAATGCAAAAGAGTTGAATCAGGAGGAGGTGTTATATTTAATGGTATTGAATAATAGGCTTGATTAAATCTATCTGAAAATTGTTGTATTGTTTCATCTAGCTATCTTTTTAACTGATTATATTCTTCTATGATCACAAGAAGATTGACTTTGATTATCCATTTGTCAAGGAAGAGTGTGAGAAACTGCTTGAGATTTGAGATGCTTGCCTCAGACAGGGTTTTGAACCAACTCTTAACTTTGTCTTGCAAAGAAAGAGCAAAAAGCCTAATACTGACATCCTCTTCATCTACTTCAAATAAGTTAAGATAATTTTCAAAAGCTTGAATATGTTTTTGGGCAGTGATACCATTCTCTCCATCAAACGTAGGGAGATACTTGGGATAATCGTTAGGGAAAGCATGGAGTGTAGGAGGTAAAATGAGTGGTTTATATCTATAAGGAACTTTATAAGGTACTGGAATATGTACAGGGATTGTATGATTAGTCTTAATTTTTTGATTCTCCTTAATTGGAAAATGATCTTCATAAGAATTAGAAGATTGTTGTTCAAATGTGTAAGGAGACTTTATATCTACATTTTACAAAGGAAAATAATACAAATTTAATCTAAAATCATCTCTAAAATACAATATACATTGAAAAACTTTATCAATGAGAAAGAACATAATGTCTTGGATAACAATCTAAGTTAAAATCCTGATCTTTTCACATATATCTTTCAGGTTCATTTCTCTAGTGGAGTCTTGACTGTGAAATCAATTTTGGAGTCGCCAGGTGGATGATTTTAACCTTTATGTGTCTGATCCCTATCCACCATCATAGATCAGATCTAAACTTGTAAAACAATTCTGAAGAAAAAGTTAGTTGCTTTTTTATGAATTTTCAAAACAACTTCTATGATTTCTTTAAGAGGATTTAGATATGAGATTTAAAATTTCTTAAAGACTTATTTGATAAGAGGAATTGATCAAGTATTTGAAATTAGATGTTCAATTCATAAACTAAACCAGAAATAGACTGAAGCAACATTCATCTAATATGCAATTGTAAAGCAAGAGTAGTTCAAAGGCTACCTGGCTAAGTTCAAGCTCTATTTGTAGCTTATAAAGTAAACAATAGTAACAAACAAATTATTCAGATCCCCAGCAGAGTCACCACTATGTTATCACTCAGGTTTTCCCAGAAGTTGTAAGAAAAGGGAAAGGAGGCCGAGGTAACCACAAACCAATCTTTTAGATACAGATCCTAGCCAATCTGCATCCAGAGAAGGCTCTCTCTTTAAGTTTTAGCTTTGTTTTTTAAAGATATTAGGCTAGTTGTGAAGTTTAGGAATTTTGTTTGAGTTTGAGTGGTGAGATTCAATAGAAAAGGGATAATACTAAGTATTTTAGGCCATTGGGCTAATGGAGTCAAGGAATATGGCTTAACTGGACTAGGTTTCTTAACAAAGGATGGTTTTATAGAGCAAGATGGTGAAACAGGGAACAAATGAAGACTTAGAATAAATAAAATGGTTTCAAAATGGGTGAAGGGCAGTTAAGAATCCTTCAAACTATTTGAAAAATGGAACTTGAATGATTACTAATAAAGAGAAGTTAAGTATTCTTTAATAAATAATCAAAGTGACAGAACTAGGAAATAGGAGCAATTAAGGTTTCATTGTTTATTCTAATTCAGAAGAAAACATAGAAAATGAAAACTTTTGAAGACAGAGTACAATCAAGCATATTCTGAATTACTCCTTTTTGTTTATCATTCAGATGTGAAACAAGATGACATAATAAACAAGGAAAACTTTAAAAACATAAGGTATAGAGGACTTATTGATTCGGTGTTTGATTCAAGAAATCTGTGAAAAGTCCCTTGCATTAATTCTTTGTTCAGCAAGCCATACGAAAATTTAATCCAATCAGCACTTTATTCCAAAAAACCAGTATTACAACAATGTATATGAATCCACCCAAAATACTTCAAATGAAGAAGTATTTATACTAATTGTAAATTGAAATATCTTGAAAAAAATATCAAGATTAGTTTCACAAATATCTCGAACTGTTTACATTGATAAAACTTAAATAAAGGACATTCAAAACTAATGAATCTATTTGGCACTATTTCTATGGATTTATGGTGACAAACAAGAGAAATTCGAATTTGATAGCAACCCTTAGTTGATGATGAGGCATCCCAGTTACTAACTGCATCCTTCCTTTATGCATTCTGCCCTAGACATTTTGCAAACTTAGGGTCCAATGATACGCTTGTATATCTCAATCCATAATATATATGTAAAAAGTGAAAGAGGATTTTGTAAATAGGAATGGTCTTGAGATAAACCTCTCTCAGTTTCCCACAATTCATCTCCAGCTATTCACAATATTCTCTGTAAAACGATGTCAAAAACAGGACTTTTCACAAACTGAAAAATAGGTTGTGACGACATGCACTTATCTCCCTCTTGGTGATACCTATTTAAATAGTGAGAGAGGTTTTTTTAGATTGGCTTATTAGGAACAAAAACCTCCTCTATTTTCACAAAATACTTCTTGTATTGGTCACAATAGTTTCTGCAACACTATGACTTAAACAAGAAATTTCTGAAGAATGTACCATTTTTGCTCTAATTTCATCTTTTAACCTTAAACTTATTTTGACTGTTTTTCACTTTTACTTTGGATAAACTTCATTGTATCTGGTGAAAGTGTTTTCATATTTGTTTAACCCTTGATGTATTCATATTTACTTTTACTATTTACTATTTACTGTTTACTTTTACAGCTCTGTTTTTCATCTGTTTTCACTTTGTCATGAATTTGTATGTTCTATTTTGTAACTGTCTTCCCTGTTGTTTATCTTCATGCTAGTTGATTTACTTGACTTGGTCTTCAATCTGATACTCTTTAACCCTGATACACTTTGATTGTTCTTTATTGTGTCCTTTTACTTTCCATCTCTATTTGAATAGATTTGATAACAATCTTGGAGTAAATAGGTCTTATGACTAATATTAAGACTATTTATACAAGGCCGTAGTCTTATGATCATCTGTACAACAAAACAAACTGTTAAGAAAGAATTGGCTTGCAGGGGAGGTCGAAAAGGTTTCATTTGAGCTTGAGAGGTCTATGGAGTGAGTCCAGAATGCTTTTTGGGAGGTAAACCATGCTCAAATTGGTTAACAGAGGCTTCAGGTGGCGCGGCTGGGTTACATAGGGTTTTACTGTTCAATCGAGAAAAATTGGGGTTTTTGTGTTTAAACGGGTAAATGGTTGGTATTGGCAGGGGAATGAAAATGACAATTGGCAGCAACTGAATGATGAGACATTTTGTCATTTAGTAGAGGCGGTACGCGGTTTCTATCACACCGCTTTTGGAGAAGGGTGGTAATGGACCTCGAACCAACGATTCCATAGATCTCTCGATGCATGGCAGAGGCGCTGTGCAAAAAACCACTCGGTGATCGCGAGTTAAAGCGCAGTCAGCACGGGGGCGCGATATCGATGTCAACCATCGGATGACGGGGGTAAGATGGGACAGTGGATGGGCAAGGGATATGGCGGGGTTTTACTGCGGGGGGCCCGACTGCATTAAATGTTTATTAATTGTATCGGGGGGATTGTGATTGGATGAGGGGAGGTTATTAATTAACTGTGAGGGTTAATTAATCCCTTGTTAATGCAGCGGGAGATCAGGGCTATTAACTAGTTATGGATTAACTAGTTAATCCCAGTTTAAAGCATACTTACGGTTATAATTAACCAATGGGGCGGGATATTAATATTTCAGGGTTTTTACATATATTTAAATAATACAAGAAAGGGTGAACCTTTTCAGGGATTTATATAATATAAGTTAAAAATCAATATGACAATGAAATGAAGGGTGCTAAGTATAAAACAGTTGATTTGTGTATTTAACTCAGGCTTAAGTGGAAAAAAAGGGCTTTATGTAATATTGTGTATTTTTCCTAAGTAAAATAGGATTTTACTTTAGGAAAAGACTTATGAAAATGAATGAATGGTGGTTTTAAGTACTTAGGCTTTCAAATTATTGGGCCAAGGGTCCAGTCCCTCTAGAAGTCAGAGAAATGGTCTGAGCCCCTCCAATTTAGCAAATACCTTAGTACTTAGGGGAAATTAGTGAATAATTAGGGAAAATGAGAAGGGGAGTTAATTATTCTGACTTTGCTTTGCTTGAAGTGCTTGAAATGTACTGTATGCCTTAGCCTTGTGATGAAAGTGAATGACTAACACAATTAGAGACATTATCCATCACATATGATTCTGCAACATCATCTACCTAAACTAACTACTTTAACCTAGTATTTTTTCTTCTTTATTTGGGTGCACTTAGACTGGTAAACCCTTATCAAATCTTCTTTTTCTTTTACATGGCAAGCCTACCTAAGTCTACACTTATTACATCCAAGGGCTTAAATTAGACTGTTGATCTCCTTTTATTTACTCTACCTATCTACTTATCTGCCAAGTTTAACAGTTTGGTCAAATTTTATTCTCTATCTCTAAAACATAAAATTCAAATATGAACTAGCCAAGCTTAAACTGTTTGACTGTTCATCAATTGTGGCATAAATTACAACCTGCAAACAATTGCTTTTGCATAAGAGTAAAAAGTAGTGGCATTTAAACTTGCACACTTTCCTTGGTCTTTCTTTTGGTGGGGTTCATTTTATTTCACTTTTTTGACCATCTTATTCTTTTTACCCTTTGATTTTTCTTTTAGGGTATACCCTCTTTATATTTTTTTAATTTTTTGATAATATGGAAAACCTTTGCAACAAGGAAAGGTATGAACATATTACAGAGCCCATCAAGTCAATCATGAAATATGACACATATTGGTATAGGAGCATAACACTTAGTAAGCAACCTGAAAGCTCTAGCATGACTAGGAAATGCAACATGATATATCAATATTACGAAAGCAAGCGCAACAAATTGCACTCGCACAAAAGGTAATAGAAAATAAGATGGATGGTTTAAAGAAAGATGTAGAAGCTAAGATGGATGGTTTAAAGAAAGGCGTAGAAGCTAAGATGAATGACTTGGAAGCTAAGATGGACGGCGTGGAGGATAAGATGGATGATGTGGAAACTAAGATGGACGGCATGGAAGCTAAGATGGATGATGTGGAAGCTAAGATGGATGATTTAAAGAAAGGCATGGAAGATTTGCAGACAAATTTGAAGATAGATTTGACAAAGTTTCTACAAGGAATGCTTACTAATGGCGAACGGGTAGTAAAGGAAACTCATGATGAGAATAAAATAAATGTTAATCATGATTTTATAGACTCTAATGTTGGATTGAAGAACCACCATGTTCCAAAGATCGATATTGGGAAGTTTGATGGCAAGGATCTCGGAACATGGATACTACTGATGGAGCAATTTTTCGATCTCCATAATGTGAAAAACACACAAAAGGTATGCATTGAAACTTTATATTTGGAACCAAATCAGTTTGTATGGTATCGATGGCTTTGCTCTCGTAAACAAATTGTCACTTGGGCTATTTTTATGGATGAAATGTTAGCACATTTTGATGATACAAAAAGGAACGCTTTTTTTAGCTAATTGGTAAATCTCAAACAAAAGGGCTCAATGATGGAGCACATTGAGGACTTCCAAAAATTGAATATAAGGGTAAAATATATTCCAGAGGAGCATAGGATTGATCTGTTAATAGGGACTTTAAAAGATAATGTCCAACATGAGGTTCATCTTTGGGAAACAGATTCATTGGAGAAGGCATTCAGGTTCGCAAGAAAAATGGAAAGCAAAATTATGGCAACAAGGAAGCCTACCACTCATAATCATAAAGATGGAAGTGTTACTGTCCCTAGCCATCCACAACCTACAAGGTTGACACCACAAGAATTGGAAGAAAAAAGAGCAGAAGGGCTTTGTTACAGTTGTGATAGCAAATACACTAAAGGTCATAAGTATGCCAAGAAGAAACTATTTTACCTAGATTGTGAAGAGGAGGATGAAAAGGAACGAGAAACATCAAAAGAAGAGGATATACAGCAGGAACAAACCCTAGAAAAAGAAGAAATGAATCTGAACATATCTTGTAATGCATTGGCTGGAATTACCACTCCTCAAACTATCAAGATATAAGGGAATATCAAGAAAAAAAGGTAATAGTGTTGATTGATTCGGGAAGTACCCATAATTTTATTCATTGTAAGATAGCCAAGGAATTAAATTGATTCCTATATCCAACACGAGAGTGCCAAGTGATGGTTGCAAGTGGAGGAACCATAAATTGCTCAGGAAAGTGCCGTAATAAAAAGCTATCCATGGGAGAATATGTATTGAATAGCCCAATGCTTTCCATTCCAATAGGTGGTGTTGATGTTGTACTAGGAGTCCAATGGATATAATCCTTGGGCACAATAGCTTTTAAGTTTTAAGAAATTTTCATGAAATTCTCTTCAGAAGGAAAGGAAGTTGAATTAAGGGGTGTCGCAGGGAAATCGGGAAAGATAATCAGCTCTAATGGAATGACAAAGCCTCTAAAAAAAGAACAAAGAAGCCTAATTGCACAATTATGTACACTAGAGGTTCCACATCGAAATCATCCATTTCTCCAGACCTCCAAAAAGTCCTGGACAATCATTCCAAGGTATTTGAGACTCCCAAAGGCCTCCCACCTATGCATGATCATGATCATGCTATTAATCTAATTCCAGGAAGTGTTCCTCCAAACATCAGGCCGTACAGATATCCCTATGTACAAAAGAGTGAAATTGAACGTATGGTTGCAAAAATGCTAGAGGCTGGTATAATTCAACCGAGTAAAAGTTCTTTCTCTACTCCAGTAGTATTAGTGCACAAGAAGGATGGATCATGGCACGTGTCCAGATTACAAGGAGCTCAACAAGATCACTATTAAAGATAAATTTCCCATTCCTGCCATTGATGAATTATTGGATGAATTGCATGGATCAATTTACTTCACCAAGTTGGATCTTTGTTCAGGATATCATTAGATTAGAATGAAGACTAAAGACATTCCAAAAACAACATATAGAACTCATGAGGGTCATTATGAATTTTTGGTCATGCCTTTTGGCCTTACCAATGCACCCTCAACATTTCAAGGTTTGATGAATTCAATTTTCAAACCATTCCTTAGAAAATTTGTGTTAGTATTCTTTATGATATACTAATCTACAACAAGTCTTGGAAGGATCATGTCCAACATGTTGACAGGGTGCTAAAACTATTGGAGGAAAAACAATTATATCCAAAAAGATCCAATGTTTCTTTGGAGTAAAAGAGGTGGAATATCTGAGTCATATTGTATCTCATGAAGGAGTTAAGGTAGACCCTAGCAAAATTAAAACCATTAAGAAATGGAAAATCCCCACATCCATAAAGCATCTACGAGGATTTCTCGGGTTGACATGGTATTATTGCAAGTTTGTTAAGAATTATGGGAGAATAGAAGCACCTCTAACAACATTATTGAAGAAAGATGCATTTTAATGGACTTTAGAAGCAACGAAGGCCTTTGAGCATCTTAAAGAGGCAATGTGACAAACACCAGTCTTAGCTACACTGGACTTCACAAAAACCTTTATTATGGAATGTGATGCCTCAGGAAATGGAATTGGTGTTGTTTTAATGCAAGAAGAAAGACCCATTGCTCTTGAAAGTTGTCTAATCAAAGGAAAGTATTGACACAAAGCTATTTATCAGAAGGAAATGATGGAAATACTACATGCACTTAAGAAATGGTGACCCTACCTAATGGGAAGACACTTCAAGGTAAAAACAAATCATGATAGTCTTGAATACTTTTTAGAACAAATATTATCCTCAGAAGAGAATAAAAAATGGGTCGCAAAGATGTTGGGTTATGACTTTGAAATCATCTACAAAAAGAGAAGCAAAATGTTGTAGCATATGCACTCTCAAGAAAGGATGAGGATGTGGAAGCATTTCTTTGTGCCATTTCTATTATCCAAACGGATTGGATAAATGAAGCAAGGGATGAATGGAAGAATGATGAGGAAATGTGAGTACTCATTCAAAAGATACAACAAGATTCCAGTACATCTGATACATTTAGCTGGAAAAATGATTCATTATGGCACAAAGATCGCTTATACCTCTGTAAGAATTCCCAGCTAAACAAAAGATTCTTATGGAATTGCACACTTCTCCCTTAGGAGGGCACTCAGGATTTTTAAAAACTTACCACAGGGTTAAGAAGGATTTTTTTTGGGATGGCCTTAAATCAGATATTCAAAAGTTTGTGGCGGAATGTTTGGTTTGCCAACAAAATAAAGTTGAAACAATTAAGACACCGGGTCTATTACAACCTTTATCCATTCCAAGCCAACGTTGGGAGGAGGTTTCAATGGATTTTATCACAGGTTTACCCAAGTCTGAGGGAAAGAGTGTCATCATGGTGGTAGTGGACAAACTTACCAAGTATGCACACTTTTGTGCATTATCTCATCCATTTAAAGTGAGTACAGTTTCTACTGCATTTATGGAAACAATTCAAAAGCTACATGGAAACCCAAAGATTATTGTAAGTGACAGAGATCCCATTTTCACTGGAAATTTTTGGACAAATTATTTTCTTGTCTTGGTACTTCAGTTAGCTCATAGCTCATCTTATCATCCTCAATCTGATGGGCAACTGAGATAGTAAACAAATGTTTGGAAGGATATCTTCATTGCTTTGTATCTGATAAACAGACACAATGGGTCAAATGGTTGCCTCTGGCTGAATGGTGGTATAACACTTCCTTCCATACAGCAACAAAAATGACCCATTTTATGGCACTTTATGGGATATCAGCCACCATCCATCACATCATATTTAAGAGAAAATTCTAAGGTTCAAGCAGTGGAACATCACATCGAACATCAACAACAAGTCCTCCAACTCTTAAAGGATAACCTCGTGTTGGCACAGAATAGAATGAAACAACAGGCAGATCAACATCGCAATGAAAGAAGTTTTGATGTAGGTGATTGGGTATTCCTACGGCTACAACCATATAAGCAAATGTCCCTCAAGCAAGCTAAGAAGGATAATAAATTATCACCAAAGTATTATGGTCCGTACAAGGTGTTGCAAAAGATTGGTACTATGGCATACAAATTGGAGCTTCCTGCAGCTTCTCGAATGCACCCAGTTTTCCATGTTTCATGTTTAAAGAAGGTTATAGGCGACAAGCTCCCAGTTCAAACAATATTGCCAGAACTTGACGAGGAAGGAAAAATTATATTGGAATCGGAAGCAGTCACAGAAACAAGAACTCGACAGCTACGAAATCGATCAATTTCGGAGTATGTTATCAAGTGGAAGAACTTATCTGCTGAATATTCCACATGGGAGGATGCGAATTTTATACAGAAATATCTAGAACTACTCAAGCATTGAGGACAACACTTTTTTTGAAGGAGAGGGGCATGTTGGGTCCCTATAATACTAGTGATTTCCCCATTATTATTGTAGTTGTACCCCTTATTAATATTGTTGTGCCCCTATTGCCCCCATATTATTATTATTGTGCCCCAGAGAATCCCTCTGTTGTTATATTTGTGGTTTTATATTATTATTATTAGGTCGTCTGGGTTATATTGTGACTCCTTAGACTCCTATATATAGAAAGGAGGTTTTTTCATTTGTATCATCCAAGAATTTTTCATTTATGTAATGTAAAGGAGGCTGCCTACTCGAAGAGGCTGAATTCTAAGGCGTTCATCTATCTTTTCTATCTTGTCTTGAGCTGGTTCATAACATAAGGGCTTGTGACATCACGATAGGAAACATGAAGGATGTCTAATAGTCAACCATGAACGATATAAATCTTGAGAACCTCATTGGAATAAAAAATGAAGAAGTCATCCAGGAAAAGGCTCATCACATATAAAAGGTAATATCTTGTAAATAAGGATATGTAAGATCCTCAAGACTCATTGATGTATACTCTCCTCCATTATCAGATCTTAGTATCTTGATCCTTCTTTCTGTAAGGTTCTCCACTTTAGCTTTGAAGTCTTCAAATTTTGTAACCTGATGGATCCATCTTCTTCCTTTTGCCCTTTGGTATATAAATATATATAGGACACCAAAACATTCAAATATGATCTACAGTAGGTTTCTTCCTAGTGAATAGTTGTTCGAGATTCCTGGTTGTCGAGGGATCTATGGGGAATTCAATTTTGAATATATATTATTGTCTTTGTGGCTTCCCCCCACAAAATTTTGGTAGATATTGATCATTTAACATCGCCTTTACACTTTCTTCAATGGATCATTTATTTCATTCTACAACTCCACTTTGTTGAGGATTATATGGGACTATCAACTCTAACTCAATCCCAAACTCCTTATAAAATGCTATAATCTTCTTGGATGTATACTCTCCTCCATTATCAGATCTCAGTATCTTGATCCTTCTTTCTGTAATGTTCTCCACTTTAGCTTTGAAGTCTTGAAATTTTCTGAGTACTTTGTCCTTGGTTTCCATTAAGTAAACTTATGTCTTTCTTGAATGATCATCTATAAATGTGACATACTATAGATGACCTTCAAGTGATTTAGGAGTCATCGGGTCACATCCATTAGAGTGAATGAGATCCAATATTTCTTTTGACCTTGAAGCACTGCTTCCAAATGGTCTCTTGGTATTCTTACCTAATACACATCCCTTACATACTCCTTCATGATGTTCTTTGAGTTCATGTATTCCCTATACTATGGAACTTAGAGTTGGAAGGATTTTGAAATGTAGATGACCAAATATTCAATTCCATAGTTCACATGGGCTAATTTTATTGTGAATCAAATCTTGTACTAGAGGATATATCAACCTGTAAAGTCTTCCTTCTCGAATGCCAATTACTCTAGAATTTTATATTCTTGAGTTTTTACTCAATGCTACAACTTTTCGATCAATGAAATCTACTTTATCACCCTTATCTTCTAGGCTTGAAATGGAAAGTAAGTTCTTATACAAACCTGGAAGAAATAGGATGCTGTTGAGGTGAACGTTGCTTCCATTTTACAACTCTATAGAGGTTGATCCAATACCTCTCAGAGGATAGATTTTGTTATATCCAAGTTCCAGTAAATCAGAATATTTTACTTTTGACAAAGCCTTCAATTGTTTGTGATGACTTGTCATGTGCCTAGTTGCATCACTATCAATTTCCCAAATTCTCTCATCTTGGAATGTGTTAGTGAGTGTCGAGAAGAGACCTTATCTTATCAAGTGGAAGAACTTATTGTGCCCCAGAGAATCCCTCTGTTGTTATATTTGTGGTTTTATATTATTATTGTTAGGTCGGCTGGGTTATATTGTGACTCCTTAGACTCCTATATATAGAAAGGAGGTTTTTTCATTTGTATCATCCAAGAATTGTTCATTTATGTAATGTAAAGGATGCTGCCCGCTCGAAGAGGCTGAGTTCTAAGGCGTTGATCTATCTTTTCTATCTTTTCTTGAGCTGGTTCATAACATAAGGGCTTGTGACATCATGATAGGAAACATGAAGGATGTCTAATAGTCAACCATGAACGATATAAATCTTGAGAACCTCATTGGAATACAAAATGAAGAAGTCATCCAGGAAAACGCTCATCATATATAAAAAGGTAATATCTTGTGGATAAGGATACGTAAGATCCTCAAGACTCATTGATGTATACTGTCCTCCATTATCAGATCTTAGTATCTTGATCCTTCTTTCTGTAAGGTTCTCCACTTTAGCTTTGAAGTCTTCAAATTTTGTAACCTGATGGATCCATCTTCTTCCTTTTGCTCTTTGGTATATAAATATATATAGGACACCAAAACATTCAAATATGATCTACAGTAGGTTTCTTCCTAGTGAATACTTGTTCGAGAGTCCTGGTTGTCAAGGGATCTGTGGGGAATTCAATTTTGAATATATATTACTGTCTTTGTGGCTTCCCCCCATAGAAATTTTGGTAGATATTGATCATTTAACATCGCCTTTACACTTTCTTCAATGGATCATTTATTTCATTCTACAACTCCACTTTGTTGAGGATTATATGGGACTATCAACTCTAACTCAATCCCAAACTCCTTATAAAATGCTATAATCTCCTTGGATGTATACTCTCCTCCATTATCAGATCTCAGTGTCTTGATCCTTCTTTGTGTAAGGTTCTCCACTTTAGCTTTGAAGTCTAGAAATTTTGTGACTACTTTGTCCTTGGTTTCCATTAAGTAAACCTATGTCTTTCTTGAATGATCATCTATAAATGTGACATAATATAGATGACCTTCAAGTGATTTGGGAGTCATAGGGTCACATCCATTAGAGTGAATGAGATCCAATTTTCTTTTGATCTTGAAGCACTCCTTCCAAATGGTCTCTTGGTATTCTTACCTAATACACATCCCTTACATACTCCTTCATGATGTTCTTTGAGTTCATGTATTCCCTATACTATGGAACTTAGAGTTCGAAGGATTTTGAAATTTAGATGACCAAATATTCAATTCCATAGTTCACATGGGCTAATTTTAATGTGAATCAAATCTTGTACTAGAGGATATATCAACCTGTAAAGTCTTCCTTCTCGAATGCCAATTACTCTAGAATTCTATATTCTTGAGTTTTTACTCTATGCTACAACTTTTCGATCAATGAAATCTACTTTATCATCCTATCATCTAGGCTTGAAATGGAAAGTAAGTTCTTATACAAACCTAGAACAAATAGGATGCTGTTGAGGTGAACGTTGCTTCCATTTTACAGCTCTATAGAGGTTGATCCAATACCTCTCAGAGGATAGATTTTGTTATATCCAAGTTCCAGTAAATCAGAATATTTTACCTTTGACAAAGCCTTCAATTGTTTGTGATGACTTGTCATGTGCCTAGTTGCATCACTATCAATTTCCCAAATTCTCTCATCTTGGAATGTGTTAGTGAGTGTCGAGAAGAGACCTTTATCCTTTTCCTTTATTACTTCCTTCTTTGTAGAGAATAAGAGGCTCCATGCTTCCTTGATGCATTTCTTAAGATATCTTTATGCCTTTCAACACTTCTTAATGAACTTCTTCAATGTAGTGGATATCTTCATTATGCCCTTATCCAAGCTTAGCTCTGATACCATGTTGAGAATTCAATATGGAAATGATTAAGATTAATTCTCTTTACTTGATAACTTCTTTTGATTCCTTTTTAATTATGATATTTTATCCTTATTTTTATATGTGTGAAGCATCAAACAATTAACAAAACACAAGAAAAACAATGACACAATATATAAGTTTGCAAGTTATGGCCAAAACCTCTCCTCTTGAGATGAAAACCCTTAAATTTCTTCTCTTCCTTATAGATTCTTCAATTGGTGAATTCCATGAACTTAATTCCGAGATGAGTACCCTCCAATACCAAGACTAACCTCATTGGATGGTGTTCCAAATTCGATCTAGTCAAACATAGTCAAATCTCTTCGAGTAGCGCCTTTTAGACTTCATGTTGCAAGTTTTTTGGCCTCATACCATACATCTAAAATTTCAACCTCCCTGCAACTATTGTTGCCACAACTTGGAATTTTGATCTTATTTTATAGCCCACCCCTGACCTTAGCTTGCCTTTCCCTGACTTTTGGAGCTTGAGAGTGAACCTTGGTGACCTTCACTTGACCTCGTTTCTTACTTTTCTCTAAGAATGATCTTGTAGATGGATTCCCTAGGTATGATGCAGAAACCCTAGTCCTCTTTAGCACTTGTGAGACGAAGATAACCCAAACACAAATCTCCTTCATATTCCTTCTTCTTCATTCCTTCTTCCTTCCTCTTCCTTTGCTAGAATGAGTTGTGAGTGAGTGTGCTTCAAGGAGGACAAGTCCTCTTCTATTTATAGGCTTTTGAAGGGTGGACATGGCTCTTTCTTTAGGCCAACTTGACAACTTCTAGGCCAACTTGGTCTTCAAGGGTATTTTGACAATTTTAAAGAAAAAAAAACAATTTTCTTTGCAAGTTACAATGTGCCTATTTGGGACTTCAATTTATGAGATTGACAATTTTGAATTCTTGACTTAGGAAAATCCCTAGAAGCAATCATTGGGTGCTTCACACATAAAATAAAATACCTTTAGTATGATACACATGCTCCAAAATAATAATAATTTTCGTTCATTTCATAATTTACAATAATAATAACATACATTTTATACTTATGAAGACCAAACCTAGTTACACATTTTTCAACAACAAATTGGTACCAACTATCTCACATTTTTAGATTACTTCACACATTCTCCTCTTAATCAAAGATTCAACATCTTCAAAAATATTAAGCTGGCATATGAGTATACTTTCCACCCTCGTACCTATTCAAATGGTCCATTTCAAAACTTCGTCCTACATCCTCCCTATGCATGAAAGATATTATTCCATTCGCTACCACACTATAAAATTATGCTTGAATAGCAAGGCTTATGACAAACATGGGGAATCAAACCTTCCTAATGCTAGGATTTACAACTCGGACCAAACAAATCTAAGGTATCAAGTGCAACGGATCATGCACCCCTTGCAATAGAACAACATTTAAATTCAAGTACAAGAAGTATTTGAATGTTGTACAACAACATTAGCCACATCACACGCCCAAAACATGATCCAGTAGAAAAGACAATGATTGCTTATCAAGGTTATTATCTTATGTCAACCTCGTTTGCTAAAGCTAATCCGCTCTACTTCCATACTAACTCCATAGAATAATACAACTTTATATATAACTCCTATGGTATAGTTCTTACTCAAAACATTTCCAATGAATTTTATTTCTCCAATTCCAAAATAGAACAATATATAACAAAAATCCATTCTTCTCCAAACCCTACAATACCATGTTCACAAAAATTCATAGAAAAGGTGAAGGATAAAGCTAATACTGGAATAAAACCTTGTACTAATCCAAGCAATGGTAATTTAAAGATTTTTTGTTCTTCCTTTAAACCCTTGTGTCTATGACTAACATTGATATCCCCTTTCGTAAACAACCCTTCGTTTGATTTTCTGCTAGAATATTTGATAGGTGACTACATTTACAACATAGAAAATAGTGGCAAATCTACAAAACCTCACTCCACGATGCATATGATCTTGTATTCTCCACTTCATATAAAATCCCCTAGTGTTTCATGGATTAATTTCCCTTTCTCTATGGATTTGAAGCCTCACACTAATAAGCACATTGTTTATTTTCAGCTAGGGCTTGTACAAATAATGAACATAGGCCTAAATGATAACTTATAGCAACACAACTTATAGTAATGATCTAAGAGTCAACCGTTCAATCTTTTTGACTTCTAACTAATACATATCATAATCTCACAAATTTATTTCAAGATGATATTTCTGTAATACATTTGCAAACATCTGCAAATATTTACACTTCCAATCTCTACATTGGATTTTAGCCAAATGGGAAACTCTAACAATCTCATAAATGACTAAATTTTGGCTTCCAGAGTACAAATGACTCCACACTTGTTTCTCGTACCCTTTCCCTTGTTTCTCATTTTACATTTCTAGAAACATAGTTGTCTATTACCCTAGAATGACACTAAGTGCTCAATTTCTGAAACGAAATGATCTCATTCTCAACAATGGTGGAACCTTTTAGAGGAGAAAATATCCTCAATATTTGAATTAAGAATTTCATCTTTGTAAAAAAAATTGCTTATGTTTATTAGTCAACCACATTCATATTAGATCTTTGTAATTTTCTCACGGGCCGATTATTCCATGTTAGTATGCTTTGAGCACTTATTCCTTGAGATAATTGATGACGCACAATTATCTTTGAGAATAGATTTGTAACCATCCATATTGAAGATTGACATATAAATAAGTATCGATAATTGTCATATTTGTTACAATTGTTTTGCTGTATATGATGACCATTTAACTCAAATTTTGTTTCTTCTCTTATTTTAGCTAAGAAATATTACAAGTGGATTAAGGGTAGTTAAGTATTTCTTTTGGTGAGTTTTACAGACCAAATTTCGGATTTTTGCTCTCTACCATGGGCGAGGCCTCCAACGATTGGCTTAGAATTTTGGATCCCAATAACCAAATTTATATTGGATAAAATACATAAAAATGTATATCCTTGAAGAAAATGTTGAATTTTATAGCTATGGTTAGTATTCATAATCATTATTATCATTTATGCACTCATATAAATATATTTCTATGTAAAGCATGTTCTTCATACTGTAATTTTTTTTTTTTTTTTATGAATTTCTCAAAAGAAAAATTAGAAGGTGTGTTCTTCATGACCTTCTCAAAAGGAAAATTTGAATTTTAAAATTTGATTTATGGATCCACAAGAAGACCAAGTCAGCCCTCCTCCATGTCAATTCGACTCGGCCGTAAAGAGGAACCTATTCCACCCCTAAAGAAACTATATATATAAGGTAACTTGATCTCCCTCATGGTGTAATTCACATCTCACCATTTCAACCATGTTATTCTCCCTTAAAATGAAGAATTCAAGAAGATGAAGGCCGAACATAGAAGAATATTTTTCCACTCCCATGTGTGACCAAACTTGGGATGAATTTTCTATGATGCATTTCTATGGAGAAGTAAAAAAATTTAAGTGGAAAAAAGAGACTTCAACTAAGCCTTTGAACAAGATTTCCAACTATTGTTTTGGATGTTTTACCTCGCCTCTTGGTGGACTATTGGTCTAGTCATCTTGACGATTAGTTTTTCTATGACTTTTATGTCTCTCGTTTTGACTTGATTCTATAAGGAAAGGTTTTTGGGTTTCCCCCCATATGGGTTTTCCAATGGTAAACTCT
>APFE030669926.1:0-14172 GCA_000404065.3 Pinus taeda | reverse complement strand
ATTCTTGGAACATATGGATAGAGCTAGACCATCAAGTCATTGGGCTATGGAGTCAATCAAAGGATATCATAACTCGACCAGATCATTAAAGGGAATGTTCATAGGGAGGCTAGAAAAGAAAAAGGCAAATCTTTAGGTCTAATGGATGGGGTGGTTCTAACCAAGGTGAAAGGGAAATGAAGAATCCTTAGACCAGGATAAGAATGAAAGAAATCATGTGATCATGAACAAAGGGAAATTAAGAATCCTTTGCTATAGACTAAGGGGAGAAACTATGGAAGCAAGGGAGTAGTTAAGAATTCCCTAACTAAGATACTTTAGTAGAAAACATTTAAAATGTAAACAGTGAAGACAGAGTGCATTCAAGCAATTTCTGAAATATCATTCCATGTTATACATTTTGATTTTAGATAAAAAAAACAAGATTATGGAGACACATAAGAGAAATAATAGTAAACAAAAGAGAATACTTATTTGTATATCGCTTTACACAAGAATCCTGTAAAATATCTGAGCTTTATTCCTTGATCCAGCAAGCCAATCCAGTCATTGATACAATAGAACTTAGAATTGAGAGAGAAAGTCCATATAAATTTCTTGGAATCCACCCTAAATACTTCAACATATGAAGTATTTATACAAAAAATATTTACAAAATATCTCATAACAATATGAGATTTAATCTAGGGAATCAAAGTATCTTCAAGCATGAAGGTAGGGACAGATGGAAAACTGCATCATGTTGTCCCTTTTATTTTGGTAGTGCTGGCTGTTCCAACTGAGTTTGAGCTCTTTAAGCTGGCTGATATTTGTACGCTGGAATCATCTTCACTTTGATCTTTCACTGATACTCTTTGACCCTACTGATCTGTCCTTTACCTGTTTCACCTGGCTGTCTTCAGATTTACTGTGGTAATTTTCTGCTGTAAAACTTTTCAAAGTAAATCTGTCATTTTTTCCCACCATTCATCCTCAGGTAACTTTACTTTCAACATTCTTCCGTAAATTTCATCTGCCTTTGTGTATTTAGCAAAATTGGGATCGGTGAAAAATAGATGTTTCACCTCATGTTCTAGGAAAAATGGATTTTCCAAAGTATCATACAATACTTTTCTAGGTGGCAGGGCTTTTAACCTAAAGTAATGGCTTGTTCCTTAGCTAGTTTACTAAGTTTGTCAGTGTAGTCCAATTGGGTCATGAGTTTATCATGAATGACCATAGGACTAGGAAGGCCTTTGTCCCTCAAAATTTGAAATTCGGTCATAAACCTATCAATGGCCACCTGCATGTTGTGGAACTTTTCTTCCAAGTTTAGCATAAGGTTTCTTTTGGAAAGAACCTTTTTGACCTCTAGGATGGCTTCGGTCCTATGCTCTATACCAAGGTCATTGAGCTCATGTCTATTATTACTATTCAGGAAGTGGATGAGTCAATTGGCATCCTCAGGCATCTTGTCCAACTCTTCCCTTAGTTTCTGGATAGCCTCAGTGGCTACCTTCACCAATTCAGTTTGCTCAAATATAACTTGAATTGATGGCCAAATATCATTGACAGAGTTAATGATATTGGCTCAGAGCATCTCTTTGGTCTGTCCTAGTGGTTTTTGGAATGTCAAATCTTTCTCTAGGACTTTGATATTCTCATCCATCGTTAAGGCCTTTTGTGTTTCTTCTTTCTGCTGAATTTGGGCAAGCTTATAGTTAGTTTCTAAGCTTGCCACTTTCTCCTTTAGCCTTTTAAGCTCTGTTGCCTGAATGGATGTCTCCTCCATGGATTTTACTAGCTCTGTTTTTTTCTCTGTTGATGTGCTTGCTACTGTAGATTCAGTTGTGATTGGCAGTGCTGTGGCAAGTGGAGATGTTTGTGCCAATGATGCTACCAATGTAGAAGGAACTGCTGTTGTCACTGTGGGATGGTAGTTGTGGAAGTTGTTGCCATTTCACTTTGTTTGGACTAAATCAAAATGTACAACTCCTTCTCTGTCTCTTTTAGTTGGTCATTTAGCTTTAGGATCAAGTCCATGAGCTCTTCATGCCCTTTTTGTGCCTCCAATACTTCTGTTGTTTATGGGTGATGCAACTAGGGAACCTTGAGCTATTTCTTCAGAGCACCTATATCATCATTTTTTTTAATTATTATTTTTTCAACGACCTTTACATCTTTAGGATCATGTCCCAACTCAATGACTAAGTCCTCTAAGGACTTGATTCTGGTATCTTTGGCCTATGAAGAGGCCTTTTCCAATTGGAACTGAGCTAATATATTATTCAAGGTGTTTTGCAATTTGTGGGTAACGATGGCTTTCCTTGTCAAGGTGGAGTAAATCATCTCCCCTGCCTGCTTGTGTAGCTTAATTTGGTCAATAGGATGAATGTCCTTTTCCAGTACTTTGAAATCTATCTTTTTTAAGTCTGCCGCTGTTCTTGGTTGGTGAATAGTGGGCTTCATCAATGTCATTTGTATGTTCCCCTCTTTTACATCATAGGCTAACATAAGCCTTCTCTGATTGGTAGGGGTCATCTTCAAGTATTGTGCATAGGTATGGGCTTTCAGCCTCTCATTCCTGGCCTTTATCTCTTTGTACCTTTCTTTGATGTCCTAGTCCTTGTCTACTGGCATCTTGAAATAGGATACCTCCACACTCTATTGTCTTTCTAGTATCTGGGTATGTGATGTGGAAGGTTCTATGATGCCTCCAGAGGTAGTGGCATGCCTGCTCCCCTTTGTTTTAGTGCTTGTAACATCAGCTGTCTCCTCTGTATATTCCTGTTCTGAAATGGGATTCATTCTTTGTCTCTTTGCCTAGCTTGTTCTTGCATAGGCCTGTGATGTTTCTCTTCCTGAGGGAGTAGCCCCTTCCCTGTTTATTTTGAGGATTTTCTCCTCATTTATAGGAGTACGTAAGACTGGGGCATTACTCATGGTGGCCTCTAGTCTATCTGATTTTTCTGATTGTTCTAGTTCTTCTGGTGCTTTTGACCCTTCTGGTGCTTCTGATTCTTACTGCACCTATGATTCTTCTTAGGCTTGTGATTCTTCTTGGGTTTCTGATCCTCCTGGCATGTGTAGGAAAGAACCCTCATCAAGCTGTTTCTCTAGATAAATTAGAGTGTTTTCAACAACAACTTCAGTGCTATCGCCATCCACTAAAGTATTCTCCACCCATTCCAATTGATTTGCATATTTTTCTATTTCAGGGATTCGATGGTGAATGTAGGGAGCCATCTTGTCTTTCTGTCTTCTATTGCAGATGAAGTCCAAGGGATCATATCCCCACATGAAGCTCTGTTTCAGATTTAGTCTTTGAAGAATTTTGTCTGCCTCCTTTCCAGCTTCTCTACTATTGCAAATAAAGGGGCCTAACTAGTCTTTGATCCTGAGCTGGGCCTTCTTTTTGGCTTTGACAAATGCACCTCATCTGAATTGATTATCTGCCTGCAGTACTCTAGAGCAAATAACCTCATTGGGAGGTATTTGGGTAGTTTATATGGGGCTAGCTCATAGCCATAAATTCTAATTTCAGTGTGGTTTTGGTACAAGTACCAATCCCCCACTTTGTGCTTTTTTGAGAGTTGCAAGATCCTCCTTATATCTGAACTGATTCTTGGAGGAGGGCTTCCTAGCAGCATTGTCATAATGGGATGTACAAATAGGTCTATGATGTGTGTATATGAATTTGGGGAGTCATATTTATGGGTCAATGGAGTCCAAAAAATCACTGACCTAGGGTGACCTATTGTATCAAGCTTATGGAGAGCAAAGGGGAACTTATTTGCTTGATAGTATAGTAAAAGGTCATACAAAATAGAGGAATACTTGAAAGCTCTCTCATTACTCATCCTAAGAAACTGGTCATGCATCCTATTGACTATAACTTGGCATAATCATAAATGACAACAGGAGGTTGTCCTGGAGTGAAAATGGACATGAAATCTAGGATGATTTCATCTATATACTCACTGGTGGTGTAACCTAGGACACTAGATATCATTGCTACAATATCCTGGCCAAATTCTGAAAATATGGTGTACACATATGGAGGAGGATCTTTTGGAATATGTTTTTCTTCTACAATGAAGGTTTGGAACATCTCAGCAAGTTTTGCAGTGGTAAGCTTAGGGAATCGGTCGAATAGGTCTCCAATTGAAATAGGGGTTAGGTTTCGCCCTGGTTGTAGTTGCAGCATTTCATTGATTGATTCTGCAGTGATGGTGAAAATTACATTCTAGTTAAGGGACATCACTGCTATTTGGCTGGGGATATAGTTTTCATGGCAGTAAGGGACAATTTCTGGGAAAATATGAACTTCAGGGAATTGGTACTTGGGTAAATTGGACTCCCAAAGACCAATATTGTCAGCATGGTTTAGGTATTGGTGTCTGTATCGGCAGTATAATTTAAGAGAGGATTCATCAACAGAGGTGTCCTTGATTTGGAAATATTTATTAGCTGGGAGAGGTGGTCTAGGTCCAGGTGAGGAGTGGAAATAGGTCTCACATCCATGGCAATTGGGGCAACCATTCTCAGTTCTTGTGGATTTGAGAATGGGGGAGGTGATTTTAAGTTTTTTTATGGAAAAGGTGGTTGAGTACAGTGTAAGGGCAAGTTACTTGAGTTGATTTAATTAATTCTTACTTTAACTAACAAACTTAGTAACTGGTTATTGAAATTTGATAGGTTTTCCAGTGAATTATGGCTTAAATACCTAGAATTAAGGAGAACTAGCTCTGAATAGGTCGGATGGCAATTGTGAACAGTTGAAAAGGTTCTGAGTAGGCTAGAAGGAAATCTAGGAGCTTTGTGGCATCTTCACAGTGCAATTGTATGTGGGTTGACAACTTTGACATCCGCAGGTGCGTGCATGGAGGTTTTCAGTTGAAAAAAACGAGAAAAACGAATGATTTGGGGCTTTTTGGCTTTACATGGGAAAGTCAAAATTGGTGGGTATAGGTGAATAGTGGTCGTTTGTCACGTAACGTCGTGAACAATAGTTATTTTGGCACGTAGCGAGCGGGTGGTAAGCTGTTTCCTTCGAACAACTTTTTGGCGCTTGGCGGTATCGGGGGGAGGCCACCCGATTCCACTCATCGAGCGACACGTAGCCTTAGGGACCCAATGGACAACAACCCTTTTTGGGCGGGTAACATTCAGACATCGGGACCTTCCAAAATGAATTACGACCATTAGATGTGGAGGGGAGAGATTGTGCGGCGATCGGGTAGTGGAATTGCACGGAAGGTAGTGGGGGGCCCAGCGGGGGATTATGCGCGGTGATTTTTTGTTTAATGAGGGTTTAAGGTGGGGTTAAGGTATCAGGGTGATTAGCGGCGGGATTTAATTGGGTTTTTCGACTAACTTAATTGCAGGTCGATTAGTTAGGGGATTTTAGGGTTTTTGGGTAATATTATAGTTTATATAATTATACTAAGGTGGGGTTAATTAATATTTCGGGAACTATATATATAGGGGGAAAAGGGGTTTTTATTCGAGATTTAATACATAAATCAGTAATTAGTAAAGTGAATGGAAAGAGGCACTATACCCTAAGCATTTGATATTTCATGTTTTATTGCTTTTCTGATAATAGCATAAAATCTTAGGATATAGTGTTTTTATGGGTTTTTTTATATGAAAATGAGTCATGCAAGGGAACGAACACCTTGCCTAGGTAAAAGTAATTTTAACCTTAGGAAAGGAATATTTTTAGGGAACATGAATTATTTGAAGGGGGGAATGAATGTTTATGAGGGGGTTTTAGTAGTTATTGCCTATAAGTCTTTGAGCCGAGGGTCCGGTCCCTCCAAAAGTTAGAGAAATTCTTTGAGCCTCTTTGACTTAGGGGTTTTAAGTACTATGAACTTTATTGTGGGAAAATAGTTAAGTAAAAGGTGAAATGAGTGAGGGAAATTAATTAATTGACTTTGATATCCATCTACATGCTTGAGTGCCCTATCACATTTGGAACTTTTATGATCAAAAATATGATACACATGCTTTTTTCTAATCAATCAACATAATTTTGCAACCTTTCTACGACTTACCCATCTACTCATCCTACCATTTTTACTTCTCTTTATTAGGGTGCATTTGAGCTAGCAAACCCTTATCAAATTTTTTTATTTGTCTTTACAATAGTAAACTAACTAATTCTAACCTTATTACATCCAAGGGCTCAGATTATACAATTGAGTTCCTTTTGTTTACTCTACCTATCTACTTATTTGCCAAGATTAAATAGTTTAGTCAAATTTTTATTCTCTATCTATAGACATAAAATTGAAACATGAAATAGCCAAGTTTAAACATTTTGACTATCATGGATTGTGGCAAAGGTTAAAAACTGTACATGATCATTTATTATGCACAAAAAGTAAATAGTAGTGGCATTTTGACTTGCACACTTTCATGGCCTTTTTCTTTTCTTGGGGTTCGTATTTTTCATCTTTTTTGACCTTTTTATTATTTTTGTCGTTTGATTATTCTTTTAGGACATACCCTCTTTACATTTTTTAATTTTTTGAATATGGAAAACATTTTCAAAAAGAAAAGGTATGTACATATTACAGGTTTAATCTCAGCAATTCAAAAAGTATGACTCCTATTGGTATAGGAACCTAACAGTGGCTCCACTTGGGGATGGTATTTCCTGGTGAAATGTCAAGAACATTGTAGACCAATAGCCTTCTGAATTGTTGTGATGTTATCTTGCAACTTTTCCTTTTCATATTTATGCATTATTGCTATTTATGACAGTGAGAAATTTTGAAGCTTAGGGCCTTTGCTTCGGGCTTCAACTTCAAACATTACCATCCAATCAACTCTAGAATTTTAAAGCAAAGTATGTACAGATGATTAGTGAAATTAGTAACTAGGCTCAGTATAGTGTTTGAGCATTCAACCATTCACTGGTCCTCCTTCTACTTCTATGCCATCCATTTCTCTGAGGAAGAAAGCATTATTGCCTCTGAAAGCATAAATGATAAAGGGGCCTTTCCATAGGAAATCAAATTTCCTAGATTTACCTTTATCCTCTCGTCTTGAATCCCATTTTAGAACTTTGTCTCCTAGGTAAAAATCTTTTGCCTTAGTCCTTTTATCAAAATTCTTTTTGATCCTTTCCTGCACAACTTGAGATCTGATGTACAATTCTTCCCTGGTCTTCTGTAAATGAATTGTTTGGTTGATTCTTCTTTGGATGTCATTTGGTTCAACTTGCAGCTCTTGGAGTAGCTTCATCACTGGTGTTTCCAAGGAAGATGGGAAAACAACTTCCATTCCATAAACTAATTGATAATGACTAGTACCAATGGATTTCTTCGTGGTTAGCCTGTCTGCCCATAAGGCATTTACTAACTTCTTGTTCCATGTTTTCTTGTTATCCTCTAGTAATTTTTTGATGATATTTACTAGAATTTTTCTTGAGGATTCTGCTAGTCCATTTTCTTGGGGATAGTAAGCTGTGGAATGGCCCAAAGTTATATGGTACTTGTTACAGAAATCAATCATCCTTCTGGATTTGAAAGCTGTTGCATTATCAATAATGATCTTGGTAGGGCACCCAAACCTAGATAGGATGTTGGATTCAAGGAAGGTTATTATAACAATGTTAGTGGCTTTCCTTGATGGTATGGCTTCTACCCATTTGGTAAAATAATCTATAGCAGTGAGAATCCATTTGTGTTGGGTAGAGGAAGGTGGGTGGATTTCACCAGTGAAGTCAAGACTCCATTGTTGAAAAGGTGCTTTAGTAGAGATTGGTTTTAAGGGAAAGGGTAAAAGCTTTTTCTTTCCTTAAAAAAACTGACATTTATGACAGGAGGTTACAAATTTCTGTACATCAGAAAACAAAGTGGGCCAATAGAAACCGGCTCTAAGAATCTTGTCAGCAGTGTTTTCCCAGTAAAGTTGTCTTGCATAGTCACTTGCATGAAACTCTTGTAACACCTTGTCAGATTCTTCTTTCAATAAATAGTTAAGAAGGATACGTTCATGATTCCTCCAAAACAAAGCATTGTCAATTATGCAAAATTTTAAAGACTTCATTTTTAAAAATCTGCTTTTTGTCCTAGATAATTCAGGGGGAGCTTATAGATTTTGTATAACATATATGATGTCAACATACCATGGTGATTCAATAAAGGCCTGGCTGATTGGTGGAGTCAGCATCTCCTCTGCATTATCCATTTGTGCAATAAAATTTATATCTAAGGCCTGACAGTTCAATTCAGCCATGAGATTGGCTAAACCTTAGCCTTTGATTAACTTTGTTGGCTTTATTTCTAGGTCATATTCTAATATAGTAGCAATCCATTTCCCTCTCTTTCCATCTGTACCATCTTGAGTTAGGATATCCTTGACTACTGTACTAGGGACATAGGCTATTATATGAGAACATAAAATGTAAACTCTAAAATCTTTGATAGATTTGACCAAAGCAAAGGCTTGCTTTTCCATTATATTGTATTTTAGAGGGGAATATCTCAGGGCTTTGCTAAAAAAGGCAATAGGTTGTTCATAACCCTGATCATTATTTTGCAATAAAACTGCAGCAATTGTATGTTTTGAGGCAAAGGAAAATAAAATGAAATCCCTGTCAAATTTTGGATTGATCAAAACTAGTGTTTTAGTTAAGGCTAGCTTAATGTCTTCAAAGGATTTCTTAGCCTCAGCTGTCCATTTTTATGGTCGAATCTTTTTTCAACATATTGTTTAATGACCTAATTAATTCTTCTATGTTAGAAATAAATCTCCTAAGAAAGTTGATTTTCCCTAAAAAGGCTTGCAATTCACTGATGCTCCTAGGGTGTTGTATCTATAAGATGGCTTCAATTATTATAGGATCTATTCGGATACCATATTTCGAGATTATATGGCCTTACAATTTTCCCTCTTCTAACCAAATAAAGATTTTTTAGGATTCAAAGAAATTCCATACTTCCTACATTTGATGAATACCTGCCTTAGATGATCTAAGTGTTGTTTATCAGATTTTGAGAATCTATCTATCTATCTTTTCATCTTCTATCTCATTAATTTCTATTTGATCTTTGAAATCAAGATCTAATGTTATGTCAGTATCTATATTTCTATTTACAAATTCATCCTCTAAGGTTAAAAAATTGTTTATCTGTTGGTCATTAGCAAATACTTGCCAGTTTTTCAAGATATTTGGGATAGTAGGTCTGTGCCTGACCTCAGCAGTGTACTGATGGTTAGGATGAAATGGTAACTTACAAGTGCTGGAAAACATTGCTAAACTATGAGCATGCATATTATGCTTCCTAGGAATTACAACAACTTTGGTTTCTAGGAAAGTGTTTAATATTTCTATAATGGTTCCTCTGTAACAGCTTAATCTAGGATCTTTGGTCATATATACAACTTTAATCTGATTTATCGCTAATTTAGAGTCTCCCATGATAGAAAATCTTATATCTCCTAAATTTATAACTAATTTAGGACCTAAACGAAGTGCTTCATACTCGACCATGTTGTTAGTGCATTTGAAATTCAATCTATAAGCATGGCCCTCTGAGTGATCATTCTCCAGATTATATATCCACACACCTCCTACTCCTAACTTGTTCACTGATCCATAAAATTCAAGGTGTCATAATATCTCATGTTCATAATTTTCATTGTCAGGGGGGAGAAATTTTCCTTGTTTGAGGTGTTTTGATCATCTTGTTTATTGGAAATATCTTGAATTTGGATAGTTTATTTTTCCGCAATAACTGCAATTTCTTTTGGTTTTGAAATAATATTGTTTGCAGTGGTTTGTTGTGTTTATTTAGCGTTATACAAAATGAAAGAGTCAATGTTTGAATGCAGGGAGTAGATAGGAAAGTTTTGAGGTCTATCTCGGCTACTCACCACATATTTCATTAGGGTCTCTTTGTACAACTTTTTAGGTTGCCCAAAGACTGATATTGTGGCAAATGACATGTGAAGTTGCAAAGATCCTTGGAGTTTAGCCCCCCATGATCTAGACAATAGCATGCCATATTTAGGTGGGATGTCATCCACTACTATATCCATGAGAATAGTCTTAGCAGGATATTGTAGTAAGGAAACACACAGGTCTTTGATTAACCTTAGACACTTTACTTGACTTGAATCAAATGAAAATAAGTCCTTGTAAGGTCTAGTGATGTCCAAGTTTAACTTTTCCATTACTGGTTTAGGCATTAAATTGTGTGAAGCTCCTAAATCTAACATTACATTGTGTAAAAATATATCAAGAATGCTAAGGCTAATATAAACGGTGGTATCCCTCCTTCTACTGGTTTGCTATTAACATCAGGACTGAATATAAGCTCAGGCTGATCATCAAACAAGTTAACAGAGTCTTCATTTTCAACAAAGTTTAAGGTTTTTCTTATTTGAGACTTATAGGTTTCATTTTTAAACAACTTTGTTAAGGGAATTGATATTTTTAGTTTAGCCACCTCTGCTCCCAAATTGAAAGGCAAAGGGGCTTTCTCTGTTTGAGTACTTGGAACTTTCATAGCAGGAATTGGGGTAGGTTGCTCTTCTTTTTCTAAACCTGAGGTCTTTTTCTATTGATTATCTATATGGTGTCTGGATATTTATCCACTGTCTCCTTGGAGGGGATTGAAGTGGATGGTTGATTATCAAGAGATTGGTCATGGGTTATATCTACAATGGTGGGGCTAGAAGGGTTCTGATTTGGTCTAGGGAGGATTTGAAGAGTTTTAGTAACTGGAACTGTTTTGGTTTTCTTGGGTTGATTTGGCACTATTTTCTTGGCCTGGTCAGGAATATCATAATTCTTTTTACTCTTTAGATTGTATTTTTTATGTACTTCAAAAATGGCAGAATCATACCCTTTCTTGTAATGAAATGATTCTCCAGATTGGGTTTGCAATTGCTGCAGCATATGCAGTTCCTGCTCATCTTGGGTCAAAAAGACAATTTCTTCATCATCCAATCCCATTAAGTTAAGGTGTGTCTTGTTCATGGTCTTCTGAATGGGATGTTTTAGTATATTTTTCTTGAAAAGGAGGCCTAATGTTCTGATTAGGTCCATTCTTTCTAATGTTTTGATTTTGATTCTTTCTAAAGTTTGGATTTCTCACTAGAGGTGCTTGTTGATTATCCCATTGTGGCTTCCTCTCAATGTTTTCTATCCTATCCATCACTTTTTTTGTACCTTTGGTTAGAACATCTATTTTGAGGTCAGAGAGTGAGGCTTCATCTTTCAAGGGTCCTCTCCTTTCATTCCTAACCTTAGCTCTTTTTGCTGGCAAGTTAGCTTCTACACTAACTGCTACACTCTGCATATCTTCTAAAGTTGGAGGATTTCTCTCTCTGAGTTGAAAGGCCATATTAGTATCAAACCCATCAAGAAAATTTATCAGAGCTAAACCAGGTGGGGGTCTAAGATTGACTAGTATTGCATTGTATATGTTGTTAAATCTGGTACAGTAATCTTGGACTGTTTCATTTGGTCCTCTCCTGATGTTTTGATATTCTAAAAGGATTTGCAGAGGGTTATTTTTCTTTTCCCATCTATTTAAAAATTGCTGATAAAATATTTCTAAAGTGTCTATGCTATTAGCAGGTAAATCTCTAAACCATGTTATTACATCACCATCTAGAGTCTCAGCAAAAAGTGTCATCTGAACATCTGTAATGTCAATTTCATGTAATTCAAAGTAGTTTGTCATTTTGTTTACATGATGTTGTGCTGTATAAGGTCCTATGCCATCAAATTGGACAATTTTGTTCTCGTAATCTTGTGGCATGGGACCAAGTGGGGTAGGTAACATAAGAGGAGCATATCTATTTTCCATGTCTCTAAGTTGGGCAGGGCTAAAAAGTGGGGTTGGGGTACTAGGAGGTGATACAATGGTTGATGGAGAAATGGGAGGAATAGGTGATTGATGTGTAATGATAGGTTGGTAGGGAAGTGAAGGTATAAATGGGGGTGAGGAATGAGGTTCAGAAGTGGAAGGGAATAATGGTGAACTAAGGGTGGTTGACACTGGTTCAGAAAGCTGAAGGTTCTTAACATTGGTAAGGGATGACTGATGAGAATTTAGAATATACTCATTAATTGATCAATTTACCTTTTTGACTTCAAGGTCTGCAATAAACTCTGGATCTAGAACTATGTCATGAAGTGTACTTTCAGACCTGGTTCTGAATAGGGAAAGGTCAAATGACTCATCAAAGTGGAGGTCTTCTAAAAATAACCACTCATCAGGGCATGAATCTGCTTTGATTGATGGTGTTGGCTTGACTGAACTTTCCTATCTTTTGGATCTTCTCAAAATTAGGTTTGGATTATCCACTACTGGGGGAGGATTTGGATTTGGATTGGCCCTAGTATAGTGAGTTCTCCTTGAAGCCATAGTTTCGAGCTTTTCTAATTACTTTCTTTTTATGAAATTTTGTAAATAACTTCTAATAAACCCTTCAAGGGGCTTGAAATAAAGATTTGAAATTTTCTCAAAGGTTTATTAAGACTGAGGATTTGAGTTCCCACTATGTTATCACTTAGAATTTTTCCCTAGAAGTTATAAAAAGAAGGAATCGTCCAAGGTAACCACAAACCAATATTTTAGGCTCAGGTTCTAGCCAACCTAAGTCTAGAGATGGCTCTCTCTTTATGATTTAGCTTTGCTTTTATTAGATTTTAGGCTAGTTCTTAGTGTTCACGAGGATTTTGATTTTAGATTGAAGGTTGGGTGGTGGAATTCTTGGAACAGATGGATAGAGCTAGACCCTCAAGCCATTGGGCTATGGAGTCAATCAAAGGATAGCATAACTGGACCAGATCATTAAAGGGAATGTTCACAAGGCAAGCTATAAAAGAAAAAGGAAAATCTTCAGGTATAATGGATGGGGTGGTTCTAACCAAGGTGAAAGGACAATGAAGAATCCTTAGATCGGGATAAGAATGAAAGAAAGCAGGTGATCATGAACAAAGGGCAATTAATAATCCTTTGTTATGGACTAGGGGGAGAAACTACAGAAGCAAGGGAGCAGTTAAGAATTCCCTAACTAAGATAGTTTAGTAGAAAACATTTAAAATGTAAACAGTCAAGACAAAGTGCATTCAAGAAATTTCTGAAATATCATTCCATGTTATACATTTTGATTTTAGATAAAAAAACAAGATTATGGAGACACATAAGTGAAATAACAGTAAACAAAAGAGAATACTTATTTGTATATCACTTTACACAAGAATCTTGTAAAATATATGAGCTTTATTCCTTGATCTAGCAAGCTAATCCAGTCACTGATACAATAGAACTTAGAATTGAGACAGAAAGTCCATAGAAATGTCTTGGAATCCACCCTAAATACTTCGACATATGAAGTATTTATAAAAAAAATATTTACAAAATATCTCATAACAATATGAGATTTAATCTAGGGAATCAAAATATCCTCAAGCATGAAGGTAGGGACAGATAGAAAACTGCATCATGCTATCCCTTTTATTGTGGTAGTGCTAGCTGTTGCAGTTGAGTTTGAGCCCTTTAAGCTAGATGATAATTTTAGATTGGAATCATCTTCACTTTGATCTTTCATCGATACTCTTTGACCCTGCTGATCTTCCCTTTACCTATTTCACCTGGCTGTCTTTAGATTTACTGTGGTAATTTTCTGCTATAAAACTTTTCAAAGTAAATCTATCATTTTTTCCCACCATTCATCCCCAGGTAACTTTACTTTCAACATTCTTCTATAAATTTCATCTGCCTCTGTGTATTTAGCAAAATTGGGCTTGGTGACAAACAGATGTTTCACCTCATGTTCTAGGAAAAATAGATTTTCCAAAGTATCATACAATACTTTTCCAGTTGGCAGGGCTTTTATACCTGAAGTATTGGCTTGTTCCTTAACCAATTTCTTGAGTCTGTCAGTGTAGTCTAATTGGGTCATGAGTTTATCATGAATGACCATAGGACTAGGAAGGCCTTTGTCCCTCAAAATTTGAAATTTGGTCATAAACTTGTCAATGGCAATCTCCATGTTGTGGCACTTTTGTTCCAAGTTTAGCATAAGGTTTCTTTTGGAAAGAACCTTTTTGACCTCTAGGATGGCTTCGGTCCTATCCTCTATACCAAGCTCATTGAGCTCATGTATGTTATTACTGTTCAGCAAGTGGATGAGTCGATTGCCATCCTCAGGCTT
>APFE030669925.1:25441-50270 GCA_000404065.3 Pinus taeda | reverse complement strand
CTAGGGAGAAAGTTACAACAATGTAACCATTTTCTCCATTAATAATAGAATAATATTAATTATTCTCAACTTTATATTCTTCGTAAAAAAAATACTTCAATAAAAAAATATCATAAAATATTGCAACCATACTCCAGATTAAAAAAACCACATTCGTATCTTTTTATATTATATGATTTTTTATATTTTTAACATTAATTTTAAAGATAGATATATATTTCTGAAAAATATTACCTTTAAAAAATTCTGGACATAATCCGTCATTATTGCCCCCATAATCTATGTTAAAATAAACCAACATTCTTCTCTTTATTTTATATTTATATTATTTTTTATATTTTTTAACATTAATTTTTAAGATGCCATAATATATGCTTAAAAAGTTATTACCTTTAAAAATTTCTTTCTAAATTTTAGATGGACATGTGGTTCTAACCCCACTTACAATTGCAGTCCCACTTCATCTTTTCCGTACGTGATTGTCTTCATTTCACCATCACTAAGTGACTCATTCTGTTTTCGATATAGAGGTATTGTACCTTCAATGGAGCGGTTTTAGGGTGGAAAGTGAAAATTTTAAACAAAAATAATAGTATTAATTTATATGATTTGGGTATATTTTTTGGTCTAATTTGCTTATAATTTAGTTAGGATTGGTTGGAATTACAAATTTGAGTTGTGAACTCTACATGTATACTTGGGTATATTTTTTGGTCTAATTTGCTTATAATTCAGTTAGCATCCGTTGGAATTATAAATTTGAGTTGTGAACTCTACATGTAATTTTAGTATAGTATAAAATCTGTTGAGTGAAATTCCTAATAATATTGATATTTTGTTTAAACATTACTTTAGCTTGTATATTTTACTAAGGCATCTTTTTGTTTCAGGAGATTCATATTTTGAAACAAATGTAGTTTGGAACAAAAATCAGAGATGATAGATTAAAAGTCATTCATAAGTGAATTATAATTTTGATTCTAAACCAATTTGGTTGACTTAGATGTCATTTGGCTGTCTCCCAAACTAATTTGGCTATTCTGTTTAAAAAAATGATTCAGTAATTCTAAGGGTTTTATTCTTTTGTGTATGGTAAATCTCTATGTGAATGTGTATTTTGTGTAATTTTAAAATTATCTCGTAAATCTCTATGTGAATGTGTATTTTTTGTAGTTTTGAAATAATAAATCAGAATAGCAAGTTATTGTAGCTCCCTGGTACTACAAAGTTTATCTACTTATATAGCCATTTCATGTGCGTTTTCCAATTTTCTATATAAATAAAATTCGTATTTTTTGTTTAAAAAAAATACTTGTGATTAAAACATTTGGCATGGTATAAATATTCTAAGTGTTAACCTTGTTAGAGATATATTTTTTAGTCTCAAATTAAGTTTAAGTTGTGTAGGCTACACAATCAAATTGCCAAATTACGATATTTTGCATAGCCAAAACATTTTATTGGTGTGTTGCTTAAAATAAAGCAGGTGCAATTCCTTCCATGTTAAACATTGAGTTGATATATGGTTTTAAAGTTGGCATCCATACAAAGACTTGACATTCATTATAGCATAAATTCATATATCAAAGCGTAAATATTTTTTCCAAATTTATATTTCAAAATATATTTTTTCCAAATTTATATTTCAAAATAAATTTACATTTCAATAAATTATTTTTCTAATTTTATATTTCAAAATAAATTTATTTTTCTTGAAATTTAATAAATCCAAAATTAAAAACAGTTTACACTCATTAAACTCATTTAATAGCTTGACAATATGGAAGCGCAAAAAAATCACAATAATTTTGAAAAGAGGAAACAAAGCCCAATAGCACCGTTTGTCAATAGTGTGTCAGAAATGCGAAGGCAGAAACATATATATATTTTTTTTAAATAAAACTGAGCTTCCCAATTTTTGAAGAGTGAGTTGTATTTTGAATGCGTGAGTTGTAATGATTTGTTTATATCCAAAATCAGTGATTTGTATTTTATATATTTATATTTAATCAATAAAAATATTAAATAAATAAATGTGCAATTATTCTATTGGCTCTATTTCAATTTCTAACAATTATACGCAATTTAAACCTTGAAGTTAGTGAGATGGGAGGAGATAGAAATTATAAAATTGATTTGACAGGAATCGAATATTGAATTTTGGTTATCAAAATAAAATGTGAGGTATCATAGCAACGAAAATTTAGAAATGTATGTGTATCATGTTAGTATCCAGTTTGTTATATTGAGAGAAGCAGGTGCATTTTATGATTGATATTCTTATACTTAATTTAATGAAATATATTATTTTATATAAATTAAAAATTTAAAGTAATATTAAATAATATTATTTATATAAAAATTTAAAATAAAATAATAAATTTAATGGTATTAAAAGGTATTTTATGGTTTAGTATAGGGTAGATGTGTAGGTGTTAATAATCATAATATCATGGGCTAATATCATGGTTTATCAATACCATAAGTAATCTAAGCTTTTGATTATTATGTTCTGGATCTACATTTTTAATTATTCTATTACAATACCATGCGCCAATACCATGGCCATAGGCTTATCAATACCACATGCCCAAAACCTTAACTTATTTCAAAATCCAAATATTTTACAAATACTTTATTTTAATTTAATTTTATAACATTTTTCAACTAAATCTAAAAATGGAGATAATTATTTTTGAAGTATATCTAAAACCGCCATCCTCGCAACTACTAAAAATATTCCCATAGAGATTAAATTGATGTTTTAATAAATTAAAAATGAGAATAATTTTATATATACAAATGCGAAATTTATATAATATAAATAATATTATAAAGAACCAGGATAGATGCATTTTAACCAGAGCAAAGAGAGAAACAAAAGTGACTAACAATGATAGAGGAAAGATAGTGCATGATTCTTGTCTTTTGTTATTGTATTTTTTTTACATGATTGATCCAAAATATAGGTTTAATATTTTACAACCAATTATGTTTTTTTTTTAGATACTTTCTTAAATAAAATACAATAGGGTCATATTTAAGAGAGGGAGAGTGAGATGGAGGGGGAATAGAGTGGGGGAGAGAGACATAAAGGTGGGAGAGAGGAGGAGAGAGAGATAGATTTGGAGGGGGAAAGAGACGGAGGGAAGACCAAAGGAATTGAGATATAAAGGTGGAGAGAGAGAGGGAGTGATAAGGGAGAGATGAAGATGAAATGAGGGAGAGAGGATACAAGGGAAGAGAGAGAAAAGAAGAGGGTAGAGATAGGGAAAGAAGGGGAAGAGTGAGATAGTGAGACATAGATATGGAGGGGGGAGAGCGAGAAGGAGATAGAGAGGGAGATAGTGACAAAGTTGGAGGGTGGAGAGAGAGAGTGTGTGTGTGTTGAGGGGAAGAGATAAAGGGAGTTGGGAGAGAAAGGGAGAGAAAGGAAGGAAAAGCGAGGGGACTTGAGAGAGATGAGAGAGAGGGGGGAGAGAGAGATGGAGTTGGAAGGGGGAAAGAGAGGGAGGGAAGAACACAGTCATTTAGAGATAGAGGTGGAGAGAGAGAGGGAGTGATAAGGGAGAGATGAATATGGAATGAGGAAGAGAGAAGACGGTTGAAGGGAGAGAAAAGGAGAGGATAGAGATAAGGAGAGAAGGGGAAGAGAGATACGGGGAGACATAGATGTGGAGGGGGGAGAGAGGGGAAGAGCGAGAAGGAGAGAGAAGGGGAGATAGTGATAGAGTTGAAGGGTGGAGAGAGAGTGTGTGTAATGGGGGGGTAGAGACAGAGGGAGGTGGGAGAGAAAGGGAGAAAGATGAAGGAAGAGAGAGAGGAGAGGAAGGGTGAGAGAAAGATGGAGTTGGAAGCAGAAGAAAGACAGAGAGAGATAAAGGTGGAGAGGGAGAGGGAGTGACAAGGGAGAGATAGAGAGATGGTGAGGGAGAGAGGAGAGCAAGAGAGAGAGGGGGGGTGAGGGAGAGGGAGATAGATAGATATGGAGAGAGAATGTGTATGTTTTGGGGTTGAGAAGCAGAGACAAGGGGAGATAGAGATATAGATGGAGGGGGGAGAGAGGGTAGAAGATAGAGGCAAAGAGAGGGAGGGAAGAAGAGAGATAGATATGGAGAGAGAGAGAGAGAGAGAGAGAGAGAGAGAGAGAGAGAGAGAGAGAGCGTGACATGCGTTTAGAAGGTTGAGATGGAGAGACAAATAAGGAGAGATGAAGGGAGGTATAGATATAGATGGCAGGGGGAGAGGGAATAAGAGAAAGATCGAGAAAGTGAGGGAGAGGTGGAGAGAGAGAGAGATGAAGGAGAGAGGGAGGGGGAGAGGGAGAAAGATAGAGGGAGGGAGATAGACACATAATGGAAGGTTGAGACAGAGAGAAGAAGAAAGAGACACACAGAGACAAATAAATACATATAAGTTACATATAGAAAATCATGAATATTTTGTTTTTTCACTAAAATAGATGTATTGATTTCAACGTAGTTATTTATTTCTAATCCTATTTGATCACTTGCACTAGATGCATTGATTTTAGTGTAGATGCCGATCTCTAATCCTATTTAATACCTTACACTAGATGCATTGGTTTCAATGTAGATGTTGATTTCTACTCCAATTTGATTTCTTGCACTAAATGCATTAGTTTTAGTGTAGATATTTATTTCTAATTGTATTTGATCGCTTGCACTAGATGCATTAATTTCAATGTAGATGTCGATTTCTAATCCTATTTAATACCTTATACTAGATGCATTGATTTCAGTGTAGATGTTGATTTCTACCCCTATTTGATTACTTGCACTAGATGCATTGGTTTTAGTGTAGATATTGATTTCTAATCCTATATGATTTCTTGCACTAGATGCATTTATTTCAATGTAGATGTTGATTTCTACTCCTATTTGATTTCTTGCAGTAGATGCATTGGTTTTAGTGTAGATATTGATTTCTAATCATATTTGATTGCTTGCAGTAGATGCATTGATTTTAATGTAGATGTTGATTTCTAATCCTATGATTGTTTGCATTAGATGCATTGATTTTAGAGTAGATGTTGATTTATAATCCTATTTGATTGTTTGCATTAAATGCATTGATTTCATTGTAGATGCTGATTTATGATTTGATACAACTAGATGTATGATGTACATTAATTTCAAAGTAATTAGATTAATAGTGTGCATTGATTTTAGTGTAAGCACACCTCTGTCCCCTCCATCTATATCTCCATCTCCCATTGTCTCTCCTTCTTTATCTCTCTATCTCACCCCCCAAACTTACACACTTTCTCTCCATATCTATCTATCTCTCTCTCTCCCCCTCCCTCTCTCTCTCTCTAACACTTCTCTCTCCGTACCTATATCTCTTCCTCTCTCCATATATTTTCCTCTCCCTTCTTCCCTCTCTCCCCCCCTCCATCTATATCTCTATTTCACACCCAAAACATACACAACCTCTCCCAGTCTAAAGCACATAAACATTGATGTGAATTGACTTCTCTGTTACAGTAATTCAATCATAAATACAATACTTCAATTTTCATCCTTTATAAAATGTTCACTTACCCGAAATGTCTTCTTCTTGAAACTGTAAACTATTTATAATTGACCACATTCTTATTATTCCCATTTTCCATCATTCAACATTGTCTATCACTTTTCATTCAAACACGCTAATAGAAAATAACTAATAAGTGTTGCAATATGAACAATAGAAGAAAATAGTTTCAGTTTGATCGCAATGAATATTGTTTGTAATTGACTATATTCTTATTATTCACATTTTCTATCATTCAACATTGTTACATTGTCATTTTACGCTTGAAATTTTTATTTCATCATTTTTCATCATTCAAGTTACTAACAATTTCTCTCATCTCAATAAACTGAGGTAAATAAGCAAAGTTAAAAATAAATTGACCAAATTAATCTTAGACATATTTAGCATATTTAAAATTATCAAAATAATTAGATGCTCAACAAATTTTGTATGACTGCACATGACTAAAACCAACCTAGATCCATCTTAACCCCATATATATCAAGCGTTGAAAGGAATAAAATCTCTTGAGGCGCAAACCTTTCCTCAAGTTTTGCACTCAAAAAAGAGGTTTGCACCTCGAAAAATTTGATCCCTCTCTATGCTTGATAGATCCGGGGTTAAGATGGATCTACGCTGGTATTTAATAAAAAACAATTATTTATAAATATAAATATATAATATTATGATAATAATTAACATTAATTGATAAAGTAAACAAGTTAAAATAATATTTATTAAATGTTAAAATGGTGTATAATATGAAAATGGTATATGTTAATCATAGAAGGAGAGATTTGATGAGTTTAAATAGAATATAATCTTAAAAAAATGAGAAATGAAAGGTAGAAAGTTCAACGATAAATTAATAAACCTTGTATAAGAAAAATCAATTTTTTGATCATGTTACTAGTCTTTGCTCACACATGACTGTATCAATTGATTTGCAGTTTGAATATTATTAGTTTAGATTTGGCTTATGTAAAATCTAATGTTAAACTTAAGAAATAAACAATATATTTTTTTATTATAATTTAAAAAAATTAATATGTAAATATTTGATTGGACAAAAAGTTTGATGTCTTATTTCAACCTTAATGCCATTTGTCCCAGTCTCACCAATAAATTCTACTAACTCTAAGAAGTCGCCAATATTCACAACCATCATGCTACCAACTACTATTCGAGGTTGCATTTGGCATAACATAAATTAACTTACAAATTATTGAGTTGACTTAGTTACAAGTTTATGTCCAAATTTAAACTAAGCATGAACTATGTAGGGTGACATGCATGGGTAGTGATGAGCCACTATATTGCAACTCCCAAGGTTACCATCTTAAATGATCGACTCGGGGTTCATACAAACTTAAGAGGTGTCAACACTATATGTGCAACATGTAATGTGTCACTCTTTCAGTGATTTGATGCAATGAAGTGAATATCATGAAATCAAATCTAAACTAATTATAGAATTGGAAAAGTCTGAAATGGAATCCTTAACTTATTATATGAAATAAAAGACAAGGAAAGCAAACCTATTCTATTTGCATAAAGTAATGAGCATGAACTAAATCTCCATCACTGCATTCAAAACAGATTAGACCTAGTAACATAGTTCATTAGGTGGTTCATAAAGTAATCATGAAATATGTCATTCAATTCATGAACCTGTTTACTAACCCGTAACTATTGGAGTGTCTTGCAGTGGTAAAAAGACAAGTCCTAAGTGGTATTTGTTGGGTTGTGTTATGTTATATTATTTCCACGACTAGCCCACATAGTTAACCAGGGGGTTAGGAGGGGGGGCAAAGCCCCCCCCTTCATTGCACCAATTGCGTAGCAGGGGGAGTCACAAGGGGTTTGAGGGGTGTAGGTAACCCCACTCTATGGGCAGACCTACCTATGATTTTGTGTATTTTTTTTTTGCACATGGTTTTGGACGCGATGGTTTTCGGTCCATGTTATTGGATTCTTCGACATGTATAAATATGTATTGTAACATTGAAAGGAACAAAATGAAAAATCAAGATGATAGTCCCGGTTTTGGGATCTAGGGGAAAATCTTTGTGTATATGTGTTTTATGTGTTATGCTCTCGCATTGTTTATTTTCTGTGTTTTAGAATTCGTATGCAGGTAAATTTTGTATGGGGTTAAAACCTATAATATTTGTTCTTCCTCAATTATTCAAGGCTAAGAGTAAAAATTCAATCTTTTGGAGCAAATATGGCCAAGTTTATATGGTGCTACAAGATTACTATAGGATGCTATAGGATTGCCCTGCTTTGCTAGCATTTGGAGAGTGGTAAAGGTGATAAAAAGGTGCGAAAGGTTATATGAAGGTATATGAAGGATGTATAATGCCTTTTCCAAGCTTAAAACCTCTTAGAGGCCCATCTTCCACAAAAACAAATGCACACAATGTCCTTCAATGACCCAAAAATGTACTTTCGGTGGCATAGTTTTAATGGCGTTTTGCAGTAAGGTGAAATAGGCTAGTGATGGTAGGAATATTGTCTGATGATAATTATAACCCTAAAAATCAATAGTAGTACCTACACACAACACAAAGTTTATGATTTTTTCATACTTGCAAAGAGTCCTATAATACCTAGTGTGTCAGCTAGTCTGTCCTCCAATTTATCTCACTTGATGACCAAGCAAGTCGAATGAAAATGAGATGGGATAAGTTTTTTTATTAAGTAGGATGTAATAAGACTCCAATAAAATTGGAATCACTCAAAAATACCCTTTTTAACATGTTCTAATAAATAGCAGAAAATTGTTACTCCAAAAACTAGAAATTCAAGAATGAGTGAGCTAGTTAACCTACCAAATGCCTAACCTGATCAAGTGAAAATGCTATGGGGTAAATTTTGTTATTAACTTGAATGTTTTTAGGACTTAATACAAGTAGAATCAAATCAAAATAGCCTTGTTAACATGTGCTAAAAAATAATAGAAAATTACTATTATTTTTCTACAAGAGACTTCCAAAAATTCCATAATTGTGAACTAGAAAGTTAGTCCAAGTAGCTCAATGATGAATATGAATTTTCAAAGTAGTTATAAGGATGCATCATGTTTTTGAATATGAAAATAACTTGCAAAAAAACTCATCTCGATCATTTAACCAATAAAACCTACAACAAAGGAAGCATGAACACTAAATGCAGAAATAAGAGATGCAAGTGAAAAAGGCATTCATATAAAATAAAAAAATTGTACAACAGGGCTCTGAGGCTTCTGGGACAGCCAAGACCAAGGATAATCAGAGTCCTATGAAGGAAAGAAAGCCTTATAAACTAAAAATGACACCAAACTTCATTATATGAATCAATCCAAGTACATCCATGTTGGAAATGAAAGTAGAGCTACTAAATAACAGGTTTTATTCACAAGAAGACTAAGAAATACATGCCGCTAGAGGAAAATTCGGTTTTGTACTTATACAATTTGATGGGGAAACATTCTCCTTGAAATAAGACAACTTTCCCCTCCAAAATCCCTCAAAATGTGGATCTGGTTCCCAACAAAAGGAATTTTCATTTAATGACAAAGAACACATTCCTAGATTTTCTCAATCAGTTGAGCTCCAGAATTTGTCAATAATTTCATAATATCCAGTTCATTTATTATCCAACCTTGGTCGATCCTATAATACAGAAAAAGTCTTTATATTATCTTAGTCAAAAGTTACTCAATATTCTGCAAAAATAAATAATATTATGCACAAAATATGCAAGTATATCTAAACCTTCCTAAGAAGATATTAAAGCTTAAAAAATATTATTAAGTGTAGAAGGAGAGATATAATATAGCCTTTATGTGCTTAATACAGGTTAGATGGACCTTAATTTGTGTCTAATTTGGAGGCCCATAAGGCAGTAAGAATTGGTGGTTGAGATTTGGTGGGTATTGGTGTGAATGTCATTTGGGTAACTGCCTTGAAGTACATCACGCATATGTTTTTGGTTCTCTTTCATATTTAATAGTCATTATTGTCTGGGAAGGAAGGATTTTTTCTTTCATATTTAATAGTCAGTATTGTTTGGGCAAGGAAGTATTATGTTCTTCCATATTTAACAGTTTAGTATTGTCTGAGGAAGGATGAATTATGTTCTTTCATACTTAACAATCAGTATTGCCTAGGAAAGGAAGTATTTTGTTCTTTCATATTTAACAATTCAATATTGTTTGAAGAAAGTATCCATTTTTTCATATTTATGATTCAATATTTTCGAGGGAAGTGGTTGACAAGTAGGTATAAGTAAGTATGGTGTGCATAATCTCCAAAAATCTTCGCCTTGGATGTTAGTTTGCGGTGTTCACCTTCTTCTCCATACATGCCCCTCCACCTAAAACACACCACAATCCAACTTCAACTTTTAGAATAAACCAATATTTGATGGCTTTATAAAGTCTTTGGAACTTGATGTTGTTGCTAAATTCTACAACATGGATAACCATTAAGTCAAAGGAGACGACACATCTGATGACACCAAGGTAACAGATTAATATATTCTCCTCCATAAGTAAGCATGCTTGTTTTATAAGTAATCTTGTTGTTTCCATTAAAAGTCTAGGGGAGTAGTGAAGTCGTTTTAAGATATTTGGTGTTTAGTGCTCATCTTGATTGGCTTCTTTTGATAATGGTGAACTAGTTCAATAGGAGATAAGATTAGGTTTTTACAGCATTGTTTTCTTTAAAATAAGAAGTCATGCTTTAAAAGAAGAAAAGAAGAAATCATTTTAATGCAATTTTGAGTGGTTGTTATCGCAATAATATAGGCATGCTCTCCTCCCCACATGGATATAAGGCTTCCATGTTTTGTGCTCATGTATTACGTAAGCCAATTCATGAAATGTTAGCCTTAATTATGTTGATCAGGCATTCTGTAACAACCCAAATAAACATGTAATTAATCAACTAATTAACATCAAGTTAAAACTATGAGTAGCACTGGTTCATCGTTTTTAGATCTTTTTCTACATAATACCAGGTCGTGGATTTGCGGGACTGCATTTTTTCATTGTAGTTGTTGGGCACTCTATTTTTCCTTTGAAAGATTTCAATTTAGGGATTTTGGGTGGGTGAGATCACCGATCTGCTGTGTTGGTTGTGTTTTTCTTTTTCTCTCATTCGGAGTTCCTCAAAGCGAGAGATTATGTAATATCCATCCCTTATAATAATAATAATTACTTTAATAAATAATAATAATTAAAATAAAAAAATACAAAGAAAATAAATATAAACAATGAATAAAAATAATAAAATAATAAAAATAATAATATAATAAATAATAAATAACCATACTAAAGCTCTAAATAAAAATAAATAGAAATAAAACAAGAAAATAGTAGAAAATCAGTAAAGCTATCAAAAAGACATAAAGCAAGAAAGCAATAAAGTTGCATGCAGACACATGGAGTGTGTGCATGTGGTACCCCTTCCAATGTTTGCTCTATTTATTAGATGGTGAGGAAGATGGGAGACATTCCATCATTCCAAGATTCTATCATTCATTCTCTTGGGAGAATAGTGTTCTAAGACAGAGGAGTCACTAGTAGTAGTACATTGATTGAGGGCTTGGGGGTGGCCAGTTGTAGCAAGTCCTTGCACAATTGAGCCAACGGTTGGATGGAGAGTCGTCCCCAAAACCTTGTTGCAGTAAGCAGACTTCAACCACAGGTAAGTGCTACTCATAGTTTGAACTTGATGTTAATTAGTTGATCAATTACATGTTTATTTGGGTTGTTACACATTCTCGACAACCTAGAATGCAGCTTGCACTAGTAGTTCAAATATTGTTTTTCTCTTTCCATGAGGGAAAACATACCTTGATCAACCTCTCAACTTGAATGGTCCTTGCAAGGCTACTAAATTTATTTCCCATGTAATATTTAACATATTTTTATTTTTCTACATATATTTTTCAGATGAACATATACAAAGATAATTTGTAATAATTAAACATCATTGTTCTCATATCTATCATTGAATACTTAACAGATATAAGGGACAATAGTTGCAGCCCCAAGTGATCTTGCTATCTAGGTTACTCAAGACCTTGATATATGGCTTAAATTTTCCAAACTTCAAGGAATAAAAATCCAGGGTGGAGGGACTATCAGCAGATCAATCCAAAAATGGCGGGAAAATTCTTGCAAGATCGACAAGAAGAAGGTGAAACACGTAGCATGGAAAAATAAATAGTATCATTCATTAATATCTCCATATCTCTATGTACACTAATCATGGATCTCTAAAAATTTTATATGATTGCTTTTGTTCAAAGTAGTGATGTTATTGGCATTCATTTTGTTTTTGTGCTTCAGAGAGTTGCAAACGAGCTCCAACTATAAGCTCGTCAAAACTCCGTTTCTATATTTTATTTAACTGAATCATAAGACCCACAATATTAACCTCAAATTTCTTAACTTTTTGTTATGATGTGGGAATTTGATACACAAGGAATGACCATTGGTTCTAGTGCACAAGAGATTCTAAGGAATTTGAGTTTCTAGAATATTCAACACATGCATCTTGTAATATTTGATTCAAGAAAAGTTCAAGTAGAAAAAGTTGCAAATTGTTAGCGCTAGGAGACAATACAAATACCGATGGAATTCACCTTTCCTTCCTAACATGTAGTGATTCATAATTGTACTATCAAAATGGGTTGTTCTATTCTACATGAGACAACTATAAGTTCTCGTAATGATGAGTACATTATTTCACTCAATTTCATTCCATGAATGACGATGCTCATGATACAATTTTATTTAATTTCTATAAATTCTTAAACTAGTTTTTATATGATAAATATTTTATTTATTTATGTTTTAAAGTTTGGAAAAGATTGAAGTATTTTTCTTTAATTGAAAAATAGTTATTAAAAAGTAAATTTGATATATTTTCAAGATATATTTCATTTAATAATAAATTTTAAATCCATTACGACAATATACTTATTAGTCCTTGCCTAGGCAGGACTTAGCAATGGATTTGCAGTTTCACTGATATTAGTTTAGCTACACTTTAACAAGTAGGAGTAAAAAACTAAATGTGAAAACTTACTAGTGATTACTACCCACCAAAATTTATGCAGGTCTTTGTCCCTTATTAGGCACCTAATTTTTTTCACTTCATATATCAATTTGCATTATTTATGAAAATATAGTTTCCACTTGAATGATAGAGACTACACTGATTTGCAATACTTGTTTGATCTAAATGTCGAATTTGGGAATGTAGTACATTTAGACAACCTTGAAAAGAAGATAGATAAACTCAAACGAAATTTATAATTTATAATTTCAAAATTATACGAAATATAACCTATCCTATCATCTTCATAAAGTATGTATTTTCCCCATTGGGAGGGTTATTATGATTAGGTACTTAATATACAAGAATGAGATAAGATCTTAGGTCTTTCCATTCAAGTTAGAAATTATGCTTTGGGAAAATTTTCATATAAAATTCTAACCTATATTGTTCAATGCTAAATTGATAGTGGTCAAGAGGCAAATGGAATCATGTAGTCTTGCTTTGACAAGAACTAACAAATTGAGATGTGAAGTGGATAAATTAATTGCTTGCTCAAGTATATGTACTTGCATAAATTTTGGTTGGTAGTAACCACTAATAAGTCTACACATTTACAGTTTACCTCCTACATAAGTGTTGAGGAAAGCATAAAGAATGGTGGGAAGTAAATTCTGGTAAATATGTTATTTACCTAAGTATGAGCTATTTTCAAGGATTTATTGCAACCATATCCATAAATTATGGCATAAATATGTGAGGTAGTTATCCACAACATTGTATTATGCAAATACTACAATAAGACCTTCAAGTTATGGTCCAATCAAATGTTTGAAAATTAGTTTTTTTTAATAATACTGAAAAATAAATATGTATTTTTTAGTGTTAAACATTATAAGTTACATTGGTCAATGCTAAACAAATATGATAACAAGAAAATCAATTGCTTTAGTCCCGTCTTGGTAGGGATTAATAACATGTGTTAAGGCAAACAAATATTATCCTGTAGATAGGATAGATCTCCCTAGACTCGGAAACTAATCCTAGAACAAAACATACAAAAACATAAAACTTTTTGTAGTTTTATCACTATTAAATCATAGATGCAAGCAATGGAATGAATTTTCCATACCATTTTTATCAAAGTTCCCGATGATGACCCTCAGTGTTGCTTGATGTCATTTCCAATCTCATCTTTGATTCTTGAGTCAAGACCTGCAAAGACACCAAAAAACAGATGATCAAAGAACTTGATATAAAAATGATTTAATAAAACCTATACAAGTGATCAAGGAACCTTGTACCAAACATTATGACAATGGATGTGAGAAATAAATATAGTTTGTATTAAATTGAAGAAAAGGAGAAGATTAAAACCCAATGCCTTGATGTTGAAGCTTTCTTCCCAATGATTCTCAATCCAAACCTTGCAATCAAAATGTCTCCAATGAATATTTGGAAAACATGTAAGTATAGTTCAAGAGTCAGAAATGACAAACCCCGTTCTCTTTGAGTGCAATGTACATATAGGGAAAGAGTGAAATTTGAGATCCATTAAGGAACGGATGAGATCCACAATGGAGGGAATGAGATCCACAATGGAAGGAATGAGATCATGGATAGGAGGAACTCGAGCCCAATCTCCACTGCTTCGGAATAGATACCATTATCGAGGCTTATAGAATAAAATATTTTTTACCCATGTAAGAAGACCATTGCACTTTTAATGAAGGCAAGTCATGATGGCATCGCTACCGATTTACTTTGCAAGGTGCACCATCACATGTTGTGATCTAGATATGTCATGCAATGATCTCCAAAATCAAGGGTTTTTTAGGTATGTAATTTAGGATTATTATTCTTCATGGAGAGATATTTCTTCCATATTTCATGGGGATATATGACAACAGTTTTTCAGATGGCGAAAGATATAGATTTGGCATCATTTTCATGGATGTAACAAGTTGATGTGTAACAGATTTCCCTCTAAACTACAAGGTTAGAAAGGGTATAATGACTAAAGTTCTTTATCATACAAAAGTTATGATCAAGGAACCACTGGTTGGAAGCCTACAAGTCAACAATCGATAAATTATAGTACAATAACATCATATGATCATCTCTGAGGTAGGCATTCTCATACTCATAAATTGAATGAATTTAAGCATAAATAGGAAGTCATGGTCACTAGACATACATCATGGATCCATGCTCAGAAAACTCAGTATGAACATCGCCACCAGACATATATTGTGGATCTATGTCACAGTGATGAATACTCAAAACTCCACGCAACCTGGATGTTTTAGAAAAAATCCAAGGTCTTCATCTCTATCTATATGTGGTACGAATCTAACCATGTGAATAAATGTCTTGAAGTCGAACATGATAGAAACCATGTAATTACTGACCAATGATGAGAATCATTAAAAGATGTGTGAGAAACCACCAATAATGACAACAACCCTCAAGGTAATATAATACAATCTATGAGGTGTGAATAAATGATTTGAAGTTGAACACCCATAGAATCATTCAATCGAAGGTCAATGATGAAAACCTCTCATCGAAGGCATGGAAACCTCTCATTGAGGCATGAAAACTCTAAGGTATTGAAGGGTTTCTAGATCAACTCTCTAGATGACGTGGTGAAGTTAATAATAAACGAACCATTGTAGGAGGGCCTACGACATGAAACAAGTATCAAGATTTGAAGAGAAAAATAGGAGTGATTCAAGATTGACTAGGGATGGTCGACACAAATACAAGGCTTTAAGGAATGAAAAGTGATTTTAACTGAGGTTGAGCTTCTTGAACATATTGGTGACATGACAATTGAATTGGAAGTATCTGACTCAAAATAGGACCAAAGGCCAATATGAAGACTTTCACTAAGGTATGATCAAATGAGAGGCAAATGAATTTCCCAACCCCAACAGGAAAAATTGATGGAATGTAATGTTCAAGAGTGACGTATTGCCTTTTCAAATACAAAGAATGAATACTTCTTTCGCAATTTTCCCACCATCACTAGCAATTACCTCTTTATTTTTACACAAGCTTTAGGAGGATAACATATGCTTGAAATATAAGTTTTTCCTTTGGTGTATTTTTAACGAACCCATGGAAGGAGTGGTTCAATATCATCATGATTGATGATTCATACATTATTTTCATTTTATGTGTCCAATGAAGGGGTAACTCAACTTATTTTTCGCATTTAGAGAGTTCAAAAAATAAAATAAAAAAGAAACTCCATAAATTCAATTTTCATAAATTTAGTCTCTCGAGGCCGAAAAATTATAAAAATACAAGAGAAATCTTTTAGTCATGGTTGACTAAAGTATTCTTTTTTGGTAAATAGTCTACTTAGTCTGTTAAAGGGTTAAACTTATACTGGGTAAACATTTCTTCCAATACTTTTACGAGTGTGAATGAAGCAAGCTTACTCGAATACATTTTCATATTTGGAGAGTTGTAAAAGGGCTTAAAGATAACTCCAGGGGATTTCTTTTTTTGTACAACTTTAATGAGCCGGAAAAAGTGATAAAAGTACACTCACACCATTAAGTTATGTTTCAACATTTCAAACCTGTTATCTGCACACTGAAGTAAAAAATCATCACATTTGCTTGAAAAATGGATAGAAAGGGTTTACTATTGATTAATTAGGCAAAAATTGACAAAAATAATAATTAAAATATAATTGAATTTCCTATAAAAGGACAAAAAATAATTTATTTTTAGCATTTGAATTTTTACCCATTGCAGAGCTAGAAAACGCCTTTTTACCCATGATCTATTCGAGCATATTATGACCAATCCAGTTGATAATTTCAGAAGTTGTTTCTTTCAAGTAAGAGTGCTCCCTCCTCTTCATTTTCACAGTTTCATTTTTCATTTTTAGTAGTAAAATTTCGGATTTGAGCCCATTAAACAACCTAGGTTGCGTCACAATTCGTTCACGGGTTTTCTCTTCGGACTCACGATGGTCACAAGTCCAAAGAGAATTCTTGCAACAACATCACTTTGTTTGGAAAAATAGGTGCGATGAGTGGAAAACATATTGAAAATTTTAAATTTCTCATGAATCCAATTCAAAATTCTCAAATGTTTGTAATCTAAAATTTTTCCCTTTGCTTGTAAAATAATTTGATTCATCATGGTGTTAGAATGGAGAGAATGAGAGCATGAAGCTTAAGATTATATGTCAACAAATGATTCAAACACCATGATAACACTCAAATAGAATATATATATTTTCTAATTGGGATGTCAAAGGAGGAGCTATATTATTTTTAGCTGGTCATCGAGGTGGTGGTGAATCGATTTATTATTATGTTACTAAGTATTTTGTCTAAGGATCATGTAAAACAAGTGGTGGGAATATTGAGATAAAGGATGCACAAGACCTCCCATTAAAAACGATCTTGTTTACCATTACTCGAGTTGTTGGGAGTGTAGCTCTTCATGTGGCGATAAAATCTCAAATTCAATACACCATCAAATGCATGGAACCTAAAGTGTTTAATTAGTGTGAGGGACTGCTAATAAACATGAAAGAGTAGTTAAATAGGTGAAAAACAAGTCAGTCGAAGCAGTTCAATTATGGCTCTATTTTGGTTTCTTTTTTCCTCTTGAGCTAAGATATCTGCGAGTGAGGAGATGGGTTTACCTAATGGCATGCCATGGTGGCAACCCAAAGATTTCCTTCAATATTTCCTTCTTCACATGGCTTCGTCGAAAGATCATCATGATTGAGGACTATCCTTACACAGGTATGGATTTCTCAGGAGATCTAGATTTAGTCTTCCCAACAGGCATGCAATGGGACTAATAAGGTAAAAGTATCTCTTTTTGTTTATAAGTTGAGATTGATGAGCACAACCTAGAGGTAGTCGAAACACCCGTGGAGATGGAGAATAATTTGGAGGGACTTACCCTGGGTATTGCATATTCTCAAGCTGATGATGTACCACTTCATTATCAGAGGCATACAGTGGGTGTGCCTACACAACTAGGATGTTTTCTTCAGTGTGTCATCATGGTTTTAGTTTTCTACCATGAGCATCATGTCTAGGGTTTAGGCATTTAGGCTGGATTTTCTTTTGACGCTATTAGCATAATAAAGGCTCAAGGCCTTATGGACTTTGGGCACTTTTTGTTGTATAAACTCTTTTGCAAAACTTATCTATGGAGACTATTTCTATTGAGCTTTCTATATATATACAATGTATGCATGCTTTGGTTTTTACAAATTGTGCAAATGTCTATCTATTACACAGTTTGCTAATGAATTTTTTAATGTATTTAGATGTCTTGTAATGTGTTGATATTCAATGTAATCAAACTCTTTCTCCAAGAGATGAATTCTTAAGAACATTCTTAAAATTAATGGACTTGTGACAAAATAAACATTACCTAACTGTAGAACTATCAATTGAGAGTCTAGTCTAACATGCAACCTACGAATTCCAAAATCAATGGAATCAAATAATAGTTCAATTACAACATTATAGTCTGCAATGTTGTTAATTGTATGACCTAAACATGTCCCATGCGGAATCACTAACTCACCAATAGGCTTGTAGATTTCCCGTGCATCAAAAGAAAGGTTTTGAATACTACTATTAGGCCCATCAGTAAATCCAACATAAGGTAAAGAGAACTTTAACATCTGCAAATCAAGTATGACACAAGATAAGTAGTAGAAATATAAATCATTCACAAAAAAATAATCACAACACACCAAAAACTATAGTAAAAAAATGTACAAAGTACTTCTGCAGAAAAACTTAAGCATAATATTTTTTGAGATAAAGCCCATTTCTGGGCTCAGATAAAGGAATCCCATCATAAAATACTAATTCATGTGTTCCTTTTGCAAGTGTAAGTTATACAATATAAGGGCCATGCCACATAGGTTTGAATTTGCCAACTCCTAGCTTGTCATGTTCTTGATCATATAATAAGGACCAAGTCACCTTTGTAAAAGATTTTAGGATTAACATTTTATTCAAAATGTGCTTTAACACATTTTTTTATGGGCCTCGTTATCCAAAGTGACATCTTGACGAGTGTCATCTAAACATGCTAAATATAAAAATTTCTCTTCCTCAACAGAAGTAGTAGGGAGTAATTCAATAACTAGTTTAAGTGACGAAATTTCACATTCAATAGGTAACACAACTTCCAGGCCATAAACAAGTTGAAAAGGTGTAAATACAGTTGTTGTTTTTTTTGAGGTATGGTATGTCCATAATGCCGAAAAAATCATAATATTCCAAGTCCTTTTATGAATCCCTATCATATGTTGAAGCAAAGTGGTCTAGAGTTTGTTCACAACTTCTACTTATCCATTGACCTGCGGATAATAGGAAGTTGAGCTATCATGGCATAAGCCCAACTTGGTAGTTAGCTCTGACATCATAAAGTTTTGAAAATGGGTGTCATCATCAGTGACAATAGCTTGTAGGACACTTAATATACTGATTACATGATTGAATATGAATAAGTCCACAATTTTGTCATTATTGTTAAATGTAGGCATCACGACAACCAATTTGTAAAATAATAATCTATAATGATAATATACCCATGCCCCTTCGACTGAGTGAGGGTTAAATTTCAAATCAATGCTCCATTTTATAAAGGGACCGACGGTAACTATAGGATGGAGAGGAGCAAAAGGCGTGCACATTTTACGATTGTATATTTGACAAGGATAACATTTTTGGACTGCAAGAGTATAAATTTTGAAAATAGAAGGCCAAAAATATCTAGCACACAAGACTTTTTGGGTAATGGCATACCCTGACACATAACCACCACATGTCGCTGAATGACAGTCATTCAAAAATTTATTTTCTTCTTCGTGTGATAAAATTGTCGAAAAATCAAATCAAAACCACAACAATAAAGTATATCACCAACAATACGGTATTGTTGGGATTGATATCAGATTTGAAGAAGTTCAGTACATGATAGTTTAGGTTGAAAGTTTTGAATCTAGAGATAAATGATGTTATCTCCATATCACAGATCTAATGAAATGTAAGAGATAGAGATTCATCTGGAATAGTATATTTTGTTGTTGTTTCTGTATTAGTATAGGGAAGGTCACATATTAGCTTAACAGAAACAAGTCATTTCTTAGACTTGGATTTAATGAATTCAAAATCAAATTCTAGAAGAATTAAAATCCATTTGTATTATTTTCCACAAGTAATTGTCAAGTGGAAATATACTACATGGGGTTACAATCAGAAACCACTATGGTTTTGCATAACAGAATGTAATGATGAGATCTTTGGGTAGCTTGCACAACTATCCAGGCCAATTTTTCCACATGTGAATACTTGATTTAGGGAGTGATAAGGTTGCTACTTAAATAGTAGATCATGTGTTCATCGTTAGAATCATCTTCCTAAATAAGTATCATAGCAATAGTACCGTTCGATGCAGCTAAATACAAGAATTAATCTTGATGATAATTAGGGGGATGCAATAACAGTGTATGAGTTAAAACATATTTTAAAGCATCAAAATCTTTTTGAGAAATTTCATCCCATATGAAATGGATCCCTTTTTCATTAGTCTGGTAAAACCCTTGGTAAGTGCAGCATAGTTCAGAATGAAATGATGTAAAAATATTTATTTCCGTTGCAAATTATGGAGTTGGTGCAAATGAGAAGGAGGAGAAAAATTCAAAATTGTTTCTGCCTTCTGTGGATTGACACAAATTCCTTTCTTAGAAACAATGAAGCCTAGTAAACGACCATATTCCACACAAAAGACACATTTATGTGGATTCAAAATAATATCATAATGCCTACACCATAGAAATATAGCTTGTAAATGTATAGGATGATCTTGACATTTCTTATAATGTGTAGGTAAATCGTCAAGATACGACTACACAATATGTTTGATATCATGAAATGTGTAAGACATAGATCTCTAGAAAGTTGGGCCAAAATTGTTAAGTCCAAATGGAAGCTTTCGATAAGTGAAATTTCCCCAAAGACAAACGAAAGTAGTTTTGTGTTGATCTAAAGGGAGTATGTTAAATTTATTATAGCCCAAAAACCCATCCATAAAAGAAAATATTTCATTCATGCACAATCATTGACAATCTAGTCAATGAATGGGGTCAAATAGTTATAGTTGGAGCAAGCCCTATTAATGTCCCTATAATTAACACATACCCAGATCACACCCTATTTATTTGTAACTAGAACGATGTTGGAAACCCAGTATGTCAAAGGATTAGGATAAATAAACCAACTTTCATAATTTATTCAACTTCAACCTTGATGGAAAAAACATTTCCAGGATGCACTGGACGTAGTCTCCACCAAAAAGGCTTAGCATCTCGGTAAGTCTTAATTTCAGGAATAAAAATTCATGGATCAATTCTTGGAATTTCTTCATATGTGAAAGCAAATATATATTGGAATTTGAATAGGGCCTTATATGTTTGAATTATTCAAGAGAGCAAGAGGCAAGTATATGAACGTTCTCTGTGATTCCAGATTTTGCTGAGATATCGATAGGAATATTTGTAGATATATTCCATAAATTCCTTTTAGATGTAGTCTCATAAATCGAAATAGGAATTTTAGGGTCATAAACTATCTCAAGTGAAAACATAGCGTCAAAGTTATTTTCAACAATTTCAAGTTTGGGAAGAAAAGAGGAATAGTGATTATTATCATCCCAAGGAATTTCTTCAAAAGACATGGTCTCTATAATGCTTTCATTTGTAAGAAAAACATCATCTTAAGGATTAGGAGGTGAAATAGATATTAACCAAGAATATTGAGAATACTCATGTAGGACTACATTCACTCGGTCATTTGATTCAAAAGGGGTTGCAGATGCCAAGTGGATAGCTTCATAAGCTTACTCAATTGGTATCAGTGGCATTTGCTTGTCGTAGCTCGCCAATTATGGTTGGCTAGGCACTATACAAGGATCATATGATCCGTAGAATTTAGAAGTGACCTAGGGTATTGCATTTAAAATTCCATAGGGTTTGAATTCTCTTCCAATAAAAGTTTTCAGAGTAGTAGGTGATTGATTAATTAAAGGATAGCCCGAGGCTTTCCCACAAGATATAGACATAATTCATGTAGAAGCTCCTTGATCTATAACGGTACGTAAAAAAAAATTGCCTCATACAACAACTTGAATTTGAAATGCAAGTTGATGCGGGAGTCTAGGTACATGATTCTCAAGATTGAAGACTATAAGGTTCGGATCTGATGGATCAATTCGACCAATAGTCGATAACAATGATTTTCATTTTGTTGTGCAACTTTGAAGCACTTTGATGGATGACATTTCAGAAGGGGCTTGAGCCAAGTATTCAACAATATTATAGTTTTGAGCTACCCTAGGATGTGAACTAAAATATGATCTATGAATGACACTATTAGGTCCCTATAATACTAGTTATTCCCCCATTATTATTGTCATTGTATCCCTTATTGTTATTGTTGCACCCCTATTGTCCCCATATTGTTATTATTGTGCCCCATAGAAGCCCACTATTGTTATTTTTGTGCCCTTATATTATTATTGTTAGGCTGACTTTGGTTATATTGTGACTCCTTAGACTCCTATATATAGAAAGGAGGTTTTCTTATTTGTATCATCCAAGAATTGTTCATTTGTGTAATGTAAACGAGGTTTCCCCCTCGAAGAGGCTGAATTCTAAGGCGTTTATCTCTCTTTTCTATGTTATTGTGCGCTGGTTTCATAACATTTGGTATTAGAGCTTGGATTCTAGGGTTTCACTACTCCAAATAGGTCATTGTGGAATTTTTGCTATAACTATTTTTCTGTGACGTTTCAGAAGTGAAACAAAAAACACATTTGAGCCGAAATATCTCTAAACCTTGGGTCTAAATTTAAGATCTTTTTTCACTACATTTTCAGAGATATGATCCCAAGAATTTAGGGTTTTCACAGGATCCCAAATTATATCTCAAACAGGTGACCTAGGGAAAATCATCATAACTTGTTTTATGAGCATCAGATTGAAATTTCATAAGAAGTTACAAAAAGAGGACGGACTGTATTTTTTTTATGTATCAATTTCAAATCCTAATGTCAAAGTAGTGACACATGGCACTTCATACAAGCTCACTCTACAGAACTAGTCTATAATCAGGTCATCGTGGGAGATTTGGCATAACTCTTCATTGGAGAATCCAATATTGATCAGACCTCCGCATTTTGAAAGAGTACTCAGAGGGTTATTGCAGGAAGAAATTTCAGACCTTGGAGATCAAAAATTATAGAGATACAAAAGATTCAATATCGAGCTCCTACAAAGTGAAAAAATGTGTGTAGTTTTTTTTAAATTTTTGCATAAGTTTGGCTTGAAAAATTAGTTTGAAGGAATTGAAAGGGCATAGTGAATCATTATTATCAGTAATTGATGCCCTGAAGAAAGAAAATGGAAACATCTAGTAAGCAACCTGAAAGCTCTAACATGAGTCATGGAGAAGAGGAAGAGATGCAACATGATATATCAAAATTACGAGACCAAGTGAAAAACATTTCACTCACACAAAAAGTAACAGAAGCTAAGATGGATGGTTTAAAGAAAGATGTAGAAGCTAAGATGTATGGCGTGGAAGCTAAGATGGATGGTTTAAAGAAAGGCATGGAAGCTAAGATGAATGGTTTAAAGAAATGTGTAGAAGCTAAGATGATTGACATGGAAGCTAAGATGGATGGCGTGGAAGCTAAGATGGAAGATTTGAAGACAGATTTGACAAATTTTCTACAATTAAATGCTTACTAATGGCGAAAGGGTAGTAAAGGAAACTCATGATGAGAACAAAATAAATGTTAATCATGATTTCATAGACTCTAACGTTGGATCAAAGAACCACCATGTTCCAAATATCGATATGAAGAAGTTTGATGGCAAGGATCCTGTAACATGGATACTATAGATGGAGAAATTTTTCGATCTCCATAATGTGCAAAACACACAAAAGGTACGCATTGCAACTTTATATTTGGAACCAAATCAGTTTGTATGGTATCGATGGCTTTTCTCTCGTAAAAAAATTGTCACTTGGGCAATTTTTATAGAAGAAATGACAGCACATTATGAGGATACAAAAAGAAACACCTTTTTTAGCCAATTGATAAGTCTCAAACAAAAGGGTTCATTGATGGAGCACATTGACGACTTCCAAAAATTGAACATAAGGGTAAAAGATATTCCAAAGGAGCATAGGATTGATGTGTTCATAGGGTCTTTAAAGGATAATATCCAACATGAGGTTCGCCTTTGGGAACCTGATTCATTGGAGAAGGAATTCAGGTTGGCAAGAAAAATGGAAAGAAAAATTATGGCAACAAGGAAGCCTACCACTCACAATCATAAATATGGAAGTGTTGTTTCCCCTAGCCATCCACCACCTACAAGGTTGACACCACAACAATTGGAAGAAAAAAAGAGAAAAAGGGCTTTATTACAGTTGTGATAATAAATATAATAGAGCTCATAAGTGTGTTGAGAAGAAATTATTTTACATAGATTGTGAAGAGGAGGAAGAAAAGGAACAAGAAACGTCAAAAGAAAAGGATATACATGAGGAAAAACCCTAGAGAAAGAAGAAATGAATCCGACCATACCTTGTAATGCATTGGCTGGAATTACCACTCCTCAAACTATTAAGATAGAAGGCCATATCAAGAAGAATAAGGTAATAATGTTGATTGATTCGGGTAGTACTCATAATTTATTCATTGTTAGATAGCAAAAGAATTGAATTGCTTCTTATATCCAGCACCAAAGTGTCAAGTGATGGTTGCAAGTGGAGGAACCATAAATTGCTCAAGAAAGTGCCATAATAACAAGATATCCATGGGAGAAAATGTATTGAATAGCCCAATGCTTTCCATTCCAATGGGGGGTGCTGATGTTGTACTAGGAGTCTAATGGTTACAATCCTTGGGTACAATAGCTTTTAATTTTCAAGAGATTTTCATGAAATTTTCTTCAAAAGGAAAGGAGTTGAATTAAGGTGTATCGCAGGGAAACTAGGAAAGATAATAAGCTCTAACGGAATGAAAAAAATTCTAAAGAAAGAACAATGAGGCATAATTGCACAATTATGTTCACTAGAGGTTCCTACATTGAAATCATCTATTTCTCCAGATCTCCAAAAAGTCTTGGACAATCATTCCAAGGTATTTGAGACTCCCAAAGG
>APFE030669925.1:6506-24846 GCA_000404065.3 Pinus taeda | reverse complement strand
TACAACAAGTCTTGGAAGGATCATGTTCAACATGTTGACATGGTGCTCAAACTATTGGAGGAGAAACAATTATATGCAGAAAGTTCCAAATGTTTCTTTGGAGTACAAGAGGTGGAATATTTGGGTCATATTGTATCCCATGAAGGTGTTGAGGTAGACCCTAGCAAAATTAAAACCATTAAGGAACGGAAAATCCCCACATCCATAAAGCATCTATGAGGATTTCTCAGGTTGACAGGGTATTATCGCAAGTTTGTTAAGAATTATGGGAGAATAGAAGCACCTCTAACAATATTATTGAAGAAAGATGCATTTTAATGGACTCCAGAAGCAACGAAGGCCTTTGAACATCTTAAAGAGGCAATGTGCCAAACACTGGTCTTACCTACACTAGACTTCACAAAAACCTTTATTTTGGCATGTGATGCCTCAGGAAATGAAATTGGTGTTGTTTTAATGCACGAAGAAAGACCCATTGGTTTCGAAAGTTGTCCAATCAAAGGAAAGTATTTTCATAAAGATATTTATGAGAAGGAAATGTTGGAAATACTACTTGCACTTAATGGGAAGACACTTCAAGGTAAAAGCAACTCATGATAGTCTTAAATACTTTTGAGAACAAAGATCTTCAAAAGAGCAGCAAAAATGGGTCACAAATATGTTGGGTTATGACTTTAAAATCATATACAAAAAAAGGAAGAAAAACGTTGTGGCAGATGCACTCTCAAGAAAGGATGAGGATGTGGAAGCATTTCTTTGCACCATTTCTATTACCCAACTAGATTGGATAAATGAAGCAAGGGATGAATGGAAGAATGACGAAGAAGTGTGGGCACTCATTCAAAAGTTACAACAAGATCCCAATACATATGATACATTTAGCTGGAAAAATGATTTGTTATGGTACAAAGATCGGTTATACCTATGTAATAATTCCCAACTAAAATAAAATATTCTTAGGGAATTGCACACCTCTCCCTTAGGAGGGAACTCAAGATTTCTAAAAACTTACCACAGGGTTAAGAAGTATTTTTTTGGGATGGCCTTAAATCAAATATTCAAAATTTTGTGGCAGAAAGTTTGGTTTGCCAACAAATAAAAGTTGAAACAATTAAGAACCCTGGTCTATTACAACCTTTATCCATTCCAAGCCAACATTGGGAGGAGGTTTCAATGGATTTTATCACAAGTTTACCCAATTCCAAAGGAAAGAGTGTTATCATGGTGGTAGTTGACAGACTTACCAAGTATTCACACTTTTGTGCATTATCTCATCTATTTACAACAAGTATAATTTCTACTGCATTTATGGAAACAATTCAAAAGCTACATGGAAACCCAAAGATTATTGTAAGCGACAAAGATCTCATTTTCACTGGAAATTTTTGGATAGAATTATTTTCTTGTCTTGGTACTCAGTTAGCTCATAGCTCATCTATCATCCTCAATCTGATGGGAGAACTGAGATAGTAAACAAATGTTTGGAAGGATATCTTCATTGCTTTGTATACGATAAAAAAACACAATGGGTCAAATGGTTGCCTCTGGCTAAATGGTGGTATAACACTTCCTTCCATACTGCAGCGAAAATGACCCCATTTATGGCACTTTATGGATATCATCCACCATCCATCACATCATATTAAAGAGAAAATTCTAAGGCTCAAGAAGTGGAAGATCACATTGAGCATCAACAACAAGTTCTCCAACTCTTAAAGGATAACCTCACCTCTGCGTAGAATAGAATGAAACAATAGGCAGATCAACATCGCAGTGAAAGAAGTTTTGATGTAGGTGATTGGGTATTCCTACAGCTACAAGCATATAAACAAATGTCCCTCGAGCAAGATAAGAAGGATAATAAATTATCACCAAAGTATTATGGTCCGTACAAGGTGTTGCAAAAGATAGGTACTATGGCATACAAATTGGAGCTTCTTGCAACTTCCCGAGTGCACCCATTTTTCCCTGTTTCATGCTTAAAGAAGGTTATAGGTGACAAGCTCCCAGTTGAAACAATATTGCCAGAACTTGATGAGGAAGGAAAAATAATATTGGAACCTGAAGCAGTTAAAGAAACAAGAATTTGACAACTACGAAATGAATCAATTTCAGAGTGTCTCATCAAGTGGAAGAACTTACCTGTTTAAGATTCCACATGGGAGGATGAGAATTTTATACAGAATCATCCAGAACTACTCAAGCGTTGAGGACAACACTTTTTTGAAGGAGAGGGGTGTGTTAGGTCCCTATAATATTAGTGATTCCCCCATTATTATTGTCATTGTATCCGTTATTGTTATTTTTGTGCCCCTATTGTCCCCATATTGTTATTATTGTGCCCCATAGAATCCCACTATTGTTATTTTTGTGCCCTTATATTATTATTGTTAGGTTGCCTTTGGTTATATTGTGACCCCTTAGACTCTTATACATAGAAAGGAGGTTTTGTCATTTGTATCATCCAAGAAATGTTCATTTGTGTAATGTAAAGGAGGTTTCCCCCTCGAAGAGGCTGAATTCTAAGGCGTTTATCTCTCTTTTCTATCTTATTGTGAGTCGGTTTCATAACAGACACCTTTAGGAGGGGGTCGAATCATTGTTGCGGAAGTTGATCGCTCAATTTGTAGAGGATCAAAAAGAGGTGGAACTGATGTGGAAGGTTGATCTGTAGCACTTCCATTTTGAGAGTTTGGAGAACCATAATCTTTGGCTCTTGTAGTCAGCATAATTGTCTCTTCACACATATTCATGATGCCAACAAAGTTTTGGTAAGAAGATTTATTTTGTGCAACCATTTTTGTCCCCTGAGAGAGAACGAGATCGTTAAAACAATAGGTGCAAAAGAACCTTAAACAAATCGCTCAACTTTAGCATGATGCATAAATTATTTAGTATAATGATCCTTGCTACAGATGAGACAAGGATACCATGGTTTACATTCCTCATCAGGAGATTTTGTTCTTGTTGGTTTTTTCTATTAAGGGGAATTTTGTTTTGCTTTTCCTGTGCCCTTGTTTTTACCTCTAGGTTGTTGAGATTTACCATTGATGAAAATTGAACTACGTTAAGCTCAAAAGTATTAACTGGAGTAGTAGTAACATGAGGTGAATTTTGAACAACAATAGTAGGAGTAGACTGATCGGAATCTGGATTAGGGGAAAAAATTTGCTCAAAAATCAAAGTTCTTGGAATCGATCAAAACCTGAACGATCACGTCCGTCTCAGTAATATGATCCCAACGCAAATCATTTCACTCAAAAAGGAGTTCGTATAATAAATATATCACATTCTGATCGTTTGATCAAACATGTGAATTTCGTTACAAGTTGACTGGGACGTTGACTAGGCATCCATACAACCCAGTCAACAAAAACAATATTCGAGTGAATATTCCTTGGAATATTCCCACAGGTGGCCCAACCAGATCGTGACACTTGGTGGTATTTTTTTGGTCAAAGAAGTTTTAGGTGGACCAATGAGAGGGTGACATGTGGCAAGCTCAGAGGCTACCATGTGCCCTCTCAAAGGTCGGGTAAACGTTTTATGGAGGTCGGGGAGTTGAACCTGTGACCTCACCCACACTAGCGCCCTGCCTTACCGCTATACCACACTATGTTTCTTAATAATCATAGTGCGCGAATTATATTTAAAGACGTAGTGCCGATGGTTTGGGGGTTAACCACTAGTGGTTACTGCTAACATTCAATGCGCATGTGACCACTATTTAACTGCTAGCATTAAACCTTAACCACGCGGATTAGGAGGAGTTTAGCACTAATTAAATCGTGATTAACTCATAGACCATTGAATAACAAAACCAATCACACCATTAGCAACATGATATTTTGTAGAATCTAATGGAATAGTATTTGATGGTCAAGGAGCATTAGGAATTTTATCATACAACATTCCAGATTGTGAGTAAACAAGATCTAGATATAGGGCATGACAAATAACTTGCTTCTCAGTAACAACTCCACCTTTGGAAACATCTCCCATAATAGTAGGAAGTAATTATTTTACAAACCATTCCGCTAGTAACTAATCCATAATATAAGCTTTTACTAAATGATGATCACGTATCCATTCACGTATATGATAAAAAATATGCATGGATTCTGAATATTGTAATGAGGTCAAAAGTTTAGTACCAGTTTTATATTGGATTGGTAATTGAAAATGTGTTAATAATGTTATTTCCAAAGAGTTGAATTTACCAGAGGATGCTGGTGATAATTATATATACCACTTAGCTATAGGGCCAGTAAGAGTCCTTTAGAAAATATGAAGTCAAATGGAATCATCATTTAGGCATTTATAAGAACACCATAATTGATAATGCATCACATGATTCAAAGGGTCTTCTCTAGGTTTACCATTGAATTTTAGTATATCACTTGGTAATTTTGTAGGAATAGGCAACGATAAAGGATGATGACAAGTTGGACCAATGGCACATTGTGTTAAATATAGTAAATCTAATGTAGAAATAAAGGATAAGTTCTTATTGAAATTAGGTTGAGGATACTAATAGACTTGTGGATAAATTCTAACTATTGGAGGAGGATACCTAGGATATCATAGAATAGGTTGTGCCATAGGCATTTTCATTCCACTAGGACAATTCAGGGGAGGAAAGCTAGGGTAATCTGGATCAGGTTGAGTTGTAAGCAAAAATCCTTGGAAGGGTTGACTTGTTGGCATTAGGATAACCTTGATATGGCATTTGGGGTGTACCTTGAACAATCTTTAGGATAACCTTGATATGGCATTTGGGGTGTACCTTGAACAATCTTCCCAATGGGTATTTGAGGTGTACCCTTAATAGGTTGACCTGTAGGAATTTTGGGTACAACTTGCACAGTTGATTGACAATGATCTATGGTAGACCTTGAACAGGTTGACTAGAGGGAATCTGAGGCATACCACCATAAGCAATATTCTAAGGAGTACCAACCATTCCAGGGAATGGGGCACCAATAAAAGGTTGAGTTCTAGTAAGTTGTGTTAAACTTGCTTGAGGTATTTGGCTAGGAGGTAGGTAAGATCCAACAACAGGATGCCCCCTAGATGGAGGATATGTTCCAATAGGAGGTTTCCCCCTCGTGGGAAAATAAAAAACATGAGGATTTCCCCCTAGTAGGATAAGATCCTAACGAGGGTTGTTGCAGAAATCCTAGACCACTAGATACATATAATAAATTAAGTTATTGATCTAATATTGGTTGTACCCCATGTATGAAATTTTGTGAAGCAAATATTGTTTGGGAAGTTTGAATAATATTTGTTGGAGATGTACTAGATAGAATTTCTGATGACTAAGTAGGAAATTGAGGAAAGGAAGGACCAATTGCATCTCTTAAAAATTACCCTACTGAGTGACTGATACCCAGTAGGTATGGAAGCTCCACCATAAATATAGGACTCTGGAGGTTTGGTAAACATGGAAGTCGTAACTGGCTTAGTAGGTCCACTAACGAGAGTGGATGAAGTTTGACTTTCCAATGTAGATTCAATCATGGTTAGACTTGATATAAAAGTTGAAGGAGTGTGTAACAATTGGCTTAGTAGGTCCACTAACGAGAGTGGATGAAGTTTTACTTTCCAATGTAGACTCAATCATGGTTAGACTTGATATAACAGTTGAAGGAGTGTGTAACAAGGGAATTCTTTTAGTTGGACCAAGTGGGTCTTGGAATTTTAAACATAGCTTGATACTAAGGGCTTGGTTCTAAAGGAGATGTTTGAAGTTGAATAATATGAGGTTTAGTAACTCCTGTGATAGGAGGGTTAGCAGGAACAAGTTCTTGAATAATATCCTCTATGTTGAATAGGCCAAGTGGGAGGTAATCTACTTTGTCACGTGAAATTAAAGTTTGTTGAATGTAACTGGTAAAGGGGTAGATACCAGACCCAATGAAGGAGAGATCTAAGCTTATGAAGTCACTGACTCGGTAATTTATGGTTCCTTGGGTAAAATTACCTCCAATTCTACAATATCAGGTTCGATTACTTTAGGTTGTAAAATATTTGGTTTAATTACTTCAAGTTCTGGATTTTAAAACATTTCAGTTCCTACGTATTTGGTTTGCAATGTCTTAGATGATTATGTAATTTCAGTTTTTGTAACTTTTGACGTTCTAGATTTGTTTTTTATTTCTTTGGTTTAACAATTTTAAATTTACCAAGTTTATATTCAGGGGGTAAACCCTACATTTGACGAGAACAATGAGGTAAACATTCCACAGTGAATTTTTATTAATAATTTTAACAATATTTAGCAATTCAAATTCACAATTCACACTGATGGTCTTGCTAAAAAGTAAAAATAACAAATTAATACATGCTAATAAATCTAAGGAGTCAAATCATGCAAAAAACCTTTTCACAATGAACTAATTGGTGAGGGAATCCAATGTCGCAGAGATCAATATGAAGAGTGACTGGAGATAGAGCGGGTGGAACCGGTTATGTTGACAACATACTTAATGGTTACAACATGGTGCAAATAACATCACATATAGTACCATATTAAGTGAAGTAAACTCTAAGAAGCCCTAAGTGAGTATAGCCAATGTATGTTCCAAGTACAACAGGGACTTCTCCCCCTGCCATCACCTTGGGTAAAATCTCTAAGATTATGGTCACAAAGCTTACCACATATAACAACCTAGCATAGGGGGATAATCATAGGTTGGATATACACGCAAGGGCAAAGTAACAAAGATCAATCCCCTTGAAAGATCCCTCAAATCGAGGTAGTTCTTTCTAGTGATTCCCAAGTACCTTTTTGGTATCATTTGTAATACGTGTAGATCACGCTACCTAACCAATGAAGCAAGGTTGATTACTTCATAGGGTCTAATATGACCTTGTGCTTGACTCCTTTGTAAGAGAATTTTCCCAGAGACAAATTGTAGAAAATGGATTTTACTCCCTATCAAAATCTTCTATGTTTGTTTGCATCTTTGGAATTTTAACGTCAAACTTATTCCAAAGATATACAACTAATCTAATGTAGGTGTGACTACAATAGAAATATAAAAAATGTCTAGTTGATTTTATTAACATTAATTTTATTTCTTTGTTTAGTCAAATATGTAATGGAGGTGAAACCAATGGTATTATGACTGACCCAAAACTTTGTGTAGTGAGTATGAATATGTAATCTTTTCAGTTCGATGGATTCCTAGTTAAAGGAAGGAGAAGTTTTCTTTCAATTCCCTAAGATGCAAAAGTCCTCTTTCAACCAAGTTCCTTTTAAAACCAAAGAATCAATTCCAAAACTACTTCTTTCAAAATACTTCTTTAAAATGCAAGAAATTATTAGAATGAAGCAATCAATGCAACGAATTCACTCTAATGAACAAATCCACTCAAGCACATTTTTTCTCCTCTTTTTTTAGCAAAACAATATCTTATGTAAAGTAATAAAACTATTTTCCAAAATATAGACAAAAAAACTTTGAAAATGATCACAGTAAATAAAGAAAGAAAGAAATAACAAACTTAAATATCCATAGCAATAAAAGTTTTCGAGGGCAAAAAAAAAAAACTACTTTTTCAACTCGTATTTTCAACTTATCTCCCTATGATTTTACTCAAATTTCGAGTAGAAGCACTTGCTGGATACAAAATTTAATATTTCATCCGAGACGTACCCATGCTACAAAATTTTGATGGACCCTACTACACGAAAAATGTGAAATACATGAAAAAATGTGATTGTCGTATGGAAATAAGTTGAAAATACGATTTGAAAAAGTAGTTTCTTATTTTGTTATCTTTTTACCTTTTTAGTCCAAAAATGATGAATCGTCCCCCATGGTTGACATAATCATATTGAATCCTATTGGTTCTTAAAAAGTTGTTTTTTGTTGTATGTTTTTGTTTTCTGGCCCATTGTCTATCTCAAAATTTCTCTAATGTTAGAAAAAAATGAAAATTTTCAAAAGATCTCACAGATGTGGGTTTTCTGAATCAATAAGGGTTGACCATTGACTCAAAGCAAAATTAAAATTTTCTCTGGAAACAAGGAAAACTAAGGAACAACTTGTTCCCTAGTGGAGTCACCAATTTTGTTAAGGTGGACAAATATTATCCTACAGATAGGACAAATCTCCCTAGACTTGGAAACTAGCCTAGAACAAAACAGACAAACACATAAAACTTTCTCTAAGTTTATCACTATTTAATCATAGATGCATGCAATGGAATGAATGCTCCATATTTTTTTTATTGAAATTCCTAATGATGACCCTCAATGTTGTTTGATGCAACTTTCAGTACCATCTTCGATGCACTGAGTCGAGACTTGCAAAGACACCAACAAATAGAGGATTAACGCATATGATATAAAAATGATTTAATAAAACCCATAAAATTAATCAAGGAATCTTTTACCAAATATTATGTCAACGTATGTGAGAAAGAAACATAGTTTGTATCAAATCAAAGAAAAGGAGAAGATTACAACCCAATTCCTTGATGTTGAAGGCTTCTTCCCATTGACCCCCAATCCAAACCTTGCAATAAAAACTCTCCAATGGATATTTGGATAGGATGTACGTATATCTCAAGAGTAAAAAATAACAACCTCATTCTCTTTGAGTGCATTTTACTTATAGGGAAAGAGTGGAAGTTGAGATCCATTAAGAAAGGGGTGAGATCTAGAATGGAGGAATTTGAGCCCAATCTCCACCACTTTGGAATAGATATAATTCTCAATGCTTCTAGAATAGAAGCTTCTTTACCTTTTTTTTATTTTTACCCATGTAAGAAGGTCATCTCACTTTTAATGAAGGCAGGTCGCAATGGCATTTTTGCTCATTTACTTTATGTTGATGGTGTTGGAAATCCGTCAAATAAGGGGATCTCCCTGATATGAATTCCTAATCATACCTCACACCATTTGGTGTAGGAGTCTCATCTGGTATAAAGGTCTAGTTGCCAAATCCTTAAATATTTTCCTTAGCTCTAGCTATCAGCACAGGAGAGTGATGCAATGGTTGTTCGAAAAGTAAGGGAGGTATGGCTGGTGAGTTTGTTGTTGCAACAGTGTCAAGGTTCTTCTACTGCAAATGGGGGAGAAAAGTGAGCCTCTAAGTGAGAGGTAATAGTACCACTCAGGAAGAGACACACATGAAACATAAGGCTCCGTCTAACATCTAGCGGGATAGTCCACAACGGATGCGGCAATCGCTACAACCAACAAACAAGGAAATATTTGTCTAGTATCTCGCGAAAAATTCCATAAGGACGGGACAACAATAACAACCATTACAACACATTCTCAATAAGATAATCAGTAAAATAGTCAAAATAGTTCAACTAGCTTAGTACATGTGCAAGAAAACATTAAATACAAACGTCTACAGAATAGTCTTACAAAAATTCATAGTCCATGCATGACAAACGTGCTAGGCTTAAAAGGCTTTTGTTATTAAGCAAAAGTTCCAAGACACATATTTACAATGTACATCACTGACCCCAATAGTGGGACATTGGAGCCACTCCTTTCTCCTCAAAGAACTAGCTGATCTCTTTAATGCCTTGCGGGAGGAGCCAAGGTGAAATTTCCTTTGCTCATACAATGAGGGGGTATATATAACTAAGGGGTGATGCTTCCCCTTTGTGAATCATTTAATACCCTCATGAATGTTCAACTTCCTATGAATTTTTCAACTTATATGACTCTCCATATTCATGTGTGTCCTTTGGACTTCCACTTTACAATACATTTGAATATAAAATGCATAGTCCACAATAGTGATGTGGCATATGACCACTCATGACATGACACTGCTAACATGGACTACTTGGTGATGTGGTAGTGTCAACCCATTTTTGTTGCTGAGTGTTAGATGTATTCTTGCATATGCATTTTCTTCTCCTCCGCATGGCTTGGTGATGCAAAGTCTTCAATGATATTTAGTCTTGGATGGTAGTTGCAAACTTGTGTCCCTTTTCTTTGCTTTGGTAGATGAGCTTGCATGTTTCAGCTGCAAAGATGACTTTCTACATGCTCCCATTCTGCATCTCCTTCTTCATCATCTTGTCATGGTGTAAGAGAGTACCTGCATCTATAACTCACATATAATGAGACAACATCAATCCGAAAACCCCTAGCCTAAGATAGAGCATTTGGATACATGAACTAGGTTGGGATTGGGTGACAGGTCAAGAGAGAAGGCCCAGTGACTATGCAATCATGAAGTTCAAGTAGCCAAGGGTGAAGGTTTATCATTGAGACTGCAAAATGTGTAGCTCAAGCTAGACAGAGGGAAATTTTTGTGTAGTCCTAACTAAGGGAAAAATTTGCGCAGTGCCCATTGAGGGAAAAATTTGTGCAGTGCCCATTGAGGGAAAAAATTGTGCAGTCCCAACTAAGGGAAAAATTTGTGCAGTTCCCATAGAGAGAAAATTTGTGTAGTCCCCACTGAGGGAATTATTTTTGCAGTCCCCACTAAGGGAAAAAATTGCACATTTCAAGCAGGCAATGGAGGTTGTCGGATGGTGCCATGAGAGGAAAAACTATGCAGTTTTTTGAGGCAATGAGGTTTGGCTGAGGCAAAGTACACTGGGAGAAGCATCTGAGTAGTGTTGGGTGCCAAGGGAGGATGGGATTTTGTGCATTGTGTAGTTCTAGCAGACAAGGGAAAAATATTGAGGATTGAAGATGTAAAGTGCACAGTTCAAGGCAAACTGTGAGACACAACTGCACAATTCTGAAGGTCAAGATCAGGAGCTGGGCTCTGGAATTGCAGATAGAAACAACCCTGGAGGATAGGAACCATGCATTGCAAAGTTCCAAGTAGCAAGGTAACAACTTAGAGGGCTAAGACTATGTAGTGCACAGTTTAGTCAAGGCCTGGTGAAGCTATGTTGCTTGGTCAGTAAGATTTTCCAAAAATGGCTAAGTGTGGGATGGGTGATGAACTGAGATTAAACTTGACTATAATCACACACTTATAATAATTTGACGACATTACAACATAGATCATCGGAACATGTAAACAAATAATTTCCCTCTGTGTGACTCCCTCATGAAAAATACAACAAGCACGACACTTAAGATAGGCTTTAGGACGACTGTGATGACACTTGTGCAACAATGCTCAAGGCTTTATGTATGGATGTGAGAGATGTTTACATGGTTGGGAAAACTCATATACAAAAAGACCATCCCTTGATACCATCAACAAATTATCGCAAGCATTGTACGACAGTCAAACATGCCAAAATACGACAGTTAACCCAACATGAAAAAGGGACCAAAGAACTACAAGAAAGCTCATGAAATGAGATCTAGTGTTTGCAGCAACAATGTAAAATACCAAGGAAGGCTTCGAAATTTGAGTGTACGCGAAAATTTTGCAGGGTGTTGTAGCAACTACAACACTTGGTGATACACTGGTTGAAATCCGACATCTCTATCTTGGTTAAATTCTTATGTGCAAGGCCTTGGTTCTTCATGGAGTATTGATTCATCGTGCAGATTACCTTTGCCTTCCCACTTACCCCATAAACATAAATGGTCCCATATATGCCTTCTCAGTTGAACACAACATAATATTCAACATAATCACAATGTTTCGAGTTGGGAAGGATATTTTAGATCACGATCTTAATATTTCAGAGTATAATGTTTCATCTCTAGAGTTGGTCCACTGCTAACAGGCCTGGATAGTACCCCATGAGAGTCACGCAGGAACACAAAAATTGCTCTGTTACCAGCGATCTTGGGTGGTATCCCGACAGAGTTTCTTGCTTCACCCTTTTGCGTGGGAAGCCTTTCTCTTATTTGGCCTTTATTTATTTATTTATTTAAAGAGAAATGTGCATTGGCACTTATTTATTTTGGGGCAGAAGAGGGATCCTAACTTATTGAGAGTAGAAGAGGTTTTTCCTTCAGAGAAACATATAGAGACCTTTGATTTAGGTTTGCTCGTTTATATTTAGGTTTGCTCGTTTATATTTTTTCCCTTCTCCATTTCTACTACTTGGATAATCTTGAGAACACCAAAGAAGGAAATACCAAGTATAGGTTTCCAGACAATACACAGGTTCATGGTTGGACCAAAACTCTCCTTGCGAACGGATCATATTTTCCGTCAGAACCTCATCAGCCAAATTATGTGACCAACACAAGGAAGATAGACAGAAGGCTAGCCAAATGCTGAAGTGTCACAAGACTCTTTATAGTTCATCCACACACATACTAATAATCCACAACATGTCTAGGCACAACACTTATTCACATGATGAAAACAAAAAAAAATGACAGACAACAAGAAAGAAAAACAAAAGGAACAAAATGAAAGGAAAGACAACACACAACAAAGGAACAAAACCAGAAGTAAAATAGAAGAAGCTAAACCAAAGAATAATGCAGGATAAAGTATGAAATTATAAGAGAGAATGAAGAGAACAACACGAGATGGGTGCGATAGAAGTAAACTAAGGTGAAACTAATGCTAGTCCTAAACTAATAGCTAGGAGGTCTGGGTCACATATAATGGAATTTCCAGTGAAGCCACCATAGTTGTTCCTGACTTGCATTCACAAAGATACAAACAGTTAAAACAAATATAAAGTGAAGTGCAATAGAAAAGATATGAACTTGAATAACTTGCACAAGAAAAGGAAGGTCTTTCTTGTGGGCGGAAAGGTGTGTCACAACCACTACTTTCATCCAATTCACATGCTTACCTTTTTGACCAATACCATTTTTCAACAAACCTCAAAAGCTTCTTGTGGATGTCTCTTCATCTACGTAGAGCTCCTTAGAAAGCACGAGGAAATATTCGAACTTGTTGTTTTCTACATATATTTCTAGGTAAGATTGTTCTAGCCATTCAATGATTGGATCATAAAATTCATGATGGCCCTCTTGAAAACCTTGAAATCTTGGAAAAGATGATTTCTCAATTAAAGGAGTGGGATCACAATGGGAATCTTGTGAGGAAAAATAGATCTTATGATACTCATTATTCATGTCAAGACAATGATGACCTACCATAACCATCAACAAAAGTTGAAGTGCCTCACCTACTTGACAAAAATCTGAATAGAGAGATGTTGAACAATGAAGATCAACGGGTATGAAGCAATTGTCATTAGATGTGCTGATAGGAAAACGATACGCTGAATGAAAGTCACCAAAGATAGAAAAATTATAAGAGGAGATGATTAAAGCATTAGATTTCCAATTTGCAATAAATGAAGAAAAATCAATTTGAACAATCTTGTGAATGCTCTAAAAAATCGAACCAAGTTCCTTGCAAGCCAAATATGATAGAAGATTTTCCTGCAACTGGTGACAAATTGTGCAAGCATCATAGTAATAAAAAAAGGATGCGAGCACCACAAATACATGAGACCAGTTGGGACATGGTGAACGGAGAAGAACTTGATTCATGAGATAACTTGTGCATTCATTATCACTCAAGAGGATTTCTAGTGCAATGAGAGGACAAATTTGTAACATCAAATTCACGAGAAGACCCTGGAGCTAACCATCAAGGGATAAATTCGATAAGCATGATTCCTTCAGGAAAAGATAGTCCTTGGAATAATTAAATTCAAAATTCCATGACTCTATGAGAGATGCACATTCCCAAACCGAGTTTGATGTGAGATATTTTATGAAGATGAATGAGCTGTAACGAATTCTTGAATTCGGTAAGAAGTAAAATCTTGAATATTTGAAAGGTCACTCCCGGAATACCAAAAAAAATTCACAAGGAAATTTACATTGAGTGAAACCATGCAAAGAGACAGATTTTGTGAGAGAAACTAGATTTGAATTAGTTCAAGGGGCTTACCAGAGTCATGATATCCTGACATAACCATCAATGGAAATTAAAGTGCCTCGACCCCCTGGTGGGTCCCAACTTTTCATGATTGTAAAATGAACCAGATCATGCATGGTTTGAGGATAGTTTCTATTGCTGGTTTCAGTAAGGCCATTTCTCATCAGATAGTAGCCATCTCTGTCACAAATTTTACCCAATTTTTCAACTTCAACAACCAGATTGCTCAAGTTGGAAGACTCTTATGATTGCAAATTCAAAGATAATTGCATCAATGAGATCTCATGAATAAGATTATTTGAAGAGTTATCTTCATGTAATAGAAGAGATGGTGAGGGTTGGGAAGGGTACTCTATGTTTTCAATTTCATCATGGACAACCTCACCGTCTTGTGTCAATCGAAGGGATAACTCATCGGATGAAGAAACTAAAGAGCATGGAGTATCTTCGTCATAAGTAGATTCATTGCAAATAGTAGGACACAAGGGATAGTGAGGTGACGAGAAAGTTACGATATGAACATCTTCTTTGACCTAACCAGATTCTAGATCTAAATTAAAATCTTCATGAGAAACCAAAATATCATATGATGTGCTTGGGAATTCGTCACGGCATACACCAATAGAGTCATCATCACTGGAATGATTACTTCCCAAGAATGGGGGTTGATTGAGAGAATTGATTGCATTGGATTCTCTACTGAGATTAGTAGATTAAGAATTATCAAAGAATGAAAATGCATGGTTTTGACATGGAAGATTCTAAAAAAGAGATGAAATATTGAAACCATATTCACCTTTCTGCTCCTTTGCCTATATAATGTGACTACCTTATACCTACTCACAATTTGGACTAGTAGCTTGAAAACCAAGGGAGTGTGGAAAACTAGCTGATGGAGTAGATTGATTGAGCGGCTCATGGTACGAAGAGTCATGGCATCTGGATGATAGAGGATGACAGAAATAGATATCAACATGGAGATTAGAGTTGTGAACAGTGATAACATGTTGTGAAACGGAGGAGTCAGTCATCACCATAGGCTTCATGAGTCATTCTGGAATTTTCTCCATTGAATCAAAATCATGAAAAATGAAAGAAGAATGAGAAGATGGATTGGAGATTTTATTAATAGATTTCCCAATTTTACAACCACCGCAAGGAGGCACCCACATCGAGACTAGAAAAGGAGGAGAAAGAAAAAATGGGCAGTAAGCTCCTCCTCTAAAATTTAAGGTGTCTCATGATTAGAAAGAGTTAGGGAAGTAGGAAAATCAGGGGGTTCAAGTTCACCATATCAAGAGATAAGAACCAAGCACTCAAACTCTTGTTTTAAGAAATCCCATTTTAGATGTTTTTAAGGAATTTTGATAAAAATAGGTGAAGGAATAGATAAGAAAAATGCTTTACCGATTCATCATACTTCATTCTTAAAATATTGATTCTTCTACAAACATCTTGGTAGTTATACTTATAGAATACTTTATGAAGATTCTTAGAAAGCTGGTCGAATGAATGGTTAACAACAATTGGAAATGTATGACACAATCGATTAACATGACCTTCGAATGTGAGGGTGAGTAATCTAGCCAAGACAACTTTTCAATATATTCCTTTAGAAAGGAAAATACAGACAACTTGAAATAGATGTTCACAGAAAGTTGATTCACCCTCACCATTGACCTTAAACTCAGATATGTTATGAGTAAATTTCGTAGGGATGGTACAATTAATCTCTTTAGAAAAGCATTCTAGGATTATGATTTAGGGAAGAGCCATTTTAAATAAGAGATTCAAACCAAACTCAATAGGCATAGCCTGTCGTCTGGCCCTCCTTCTAGCACCATTTGTTGATGGTGTTGGAAATCCTTCAACCAAGAGGATCTCCCTGATATGAAGTCCCAATTAGATCTCACACCGTTTGGTGTAGGAATCTGATCCGGTATAAAGGCTCGGTTGCCAAATCCTTAAATATTTTACTTGGCTCTAACTGTCAGCATAGGAGAGTGATGTAATGGTGTCTTCGAAAAGCAATGGAGGTGTGCCTTGTGAGTGTGCAGTTGCAACTGTGTCAAGTTTCTTCTACTATAAAGGGGGGATAAAAGTGAGCATATAAGTGAGAGGTAATAGTACCACCCAAGAAGAGACACACATGAACTAGAAGGCTTCGGCTAACATCTAGCGGAATATTCCACAGTGGATGCGACTATCGTTACAACCAACAAACAAGGAAATATTTGTCTAGTATCTCACGAAAAATTCCACAAGGACGGGACAACAATAACAACCATTACAACACATTCTCAATAAGATAAGCACTAAAATAACCGAAATATTTCAACTATCTTAGTACATGTGAAAGTGAACATGAAATACAAACGTCCACATAATAGTCTTACAAACATTCATAGTCCATCCATGAAGAACGTGTTGGCCTTAAAAGGCTTCTATTATTAAGAAAAAGTTGCAAGACACATGTTTACAATGTACATCACTAGCCCCAGTAGTAGGACATTGAAGCCACTCCTTGCTCCTCAAAGAACTAGTTGATCTCTCTATTTCCTTGCGGGAGGAGCCAAGGTGAAAAGTCCTTTTCTCATACAATGAGGAGACATATATAACCAAGGGATGATGCTTCTCCTTTGTGACTCTTTGACTACCCTCATGAATGTTAAACTTCCTATGAATTTTTCAGCTTATATGACTCTCCATATTCATGTGTGTCCTTTTGACTTCCACTTTACAATACATTTGAATCTAATATACATGGTCCACAATAGTGATGTGGCATATGACCACTCATGACATGACATGACATGAAACTGCTGACATGGACTACTTGGTGATGTGGCAATGTAAAGTCATTGTTGCTGCTGAGTGCTAGATGTCTTCTTGCATACACTTTCTCTTCTCTTCCACGTGGCTTGGTGATGTGGAGTCTTCAATGATATTTAGTCTTGGATGGTAGTTGAAAACTTGTGTCCCTTTGATTTTATCTTATAGATGAGCTTGCATGTTTCAGTTGCAAAGATGTATTTCTACATGCTCCCCTCCTGCATATCCTTCTTCATCATCTTGTCATGGTGTAAGAGAGTACATGCATATGCAACTCACTCATAACGAGACGACATCAGTTTGAAAACCCCTAGCCTAAGATAGAGCATTTGCATTCATGAACTGGGCTAGGACTAGGTGACAGGTTAGGAGAGAAGGCCCAGTAACTGCGCAATCGTGTAGTTCAAGAAACCAAGGGTCAAGCTTGATCATTGAGACTGCGCAATGCACAACTCAAGCCAGGCTATGGGAAATTTTTGTGTAGGTTTCACTGAGGGAAAAATTTGTGCATTTAAACTTGCGTAATCCCCACTGAGGGGAAAATTTTCGTATTGCCCACTGAGGGAAAAAATTTCGCATTTTTTGGAGGCAATGAGGTCCGACTAAGGGAAAGGACATTGGGAGAAGCATATGTGCATTTTTGGTTGCCAAGGGGGGTTGGGCTTCTGTGCATTGCACATTTCCAATAGATAAGGGAAAATCTTGAGGGTTGAAGATGCGAAGTGCGTAGTTCAAGGTGGACTGGGTGACACAACTGTGCAATTTTGTAGGTCAAGATGGGGAGTTGGACTCAGGAGTTATGTAGAGAAACAACCCTGGAGGACAGGGATTTTTCATTGCATAGTTCCAAGTAGCAAGGTCATAACTTAGAGGGCTAAGAATATGCAATGCGCAGTTCAGTTGGGACCTGATGAAGCTAAGTTGCTTGTTCTGGAAGTTTTTCCGAAAATGGCAGAGTGTGGGATGGGTGATGAATTGAGATGAACCTTGACTTTGATCACACACTTGGCATACTTTGACGACATGAAAACATAGATAATCGGAACATGTAAACAAAGCATTTCCCTCCATGTGATTGCCTCATGAGAAAATACAAGCCCGACACTTAAGATAGGCTATAGGATAACTGTGACGACACTTATGCAACAATGCTCAAGAATTTTTGTATGGATGCGATAGATGTTTACATGGTTGGGACAACTAATATACACAAAGACCAACCTTCGAAACTATCAGTAAAGGATTGCAAGCATTGTATGATAGTCAAACATGCCGAAAGACAACAATTAACCCAACATGCAAAAGGGACCAAAGAACTGCGATAAAGATCATAAAATGAGCTCTAGTGTTTGCAGCAACAATGTAAAAGACCAAGGAAGGCTCCAAAATTTGAGTGTAAGCCAAAATTTTGGAGGGTGTTGCAACAGCTACAACACTTTGCAAGGTGTGACATCACATCTTGTGATCTATGTACTTGTGATGATATCCAAAATTAGGGTTTTTTAGGTGTGTAATTCGTGATTCTTATACTTAATGGAGATGTGTTTCTTCCATATTTCATGGGGATTTATGACAATAGTTCTTCGAATGGCAAAAGATCTATTTTTGGAATCATTTGCATGGATGTAACAAATTGATGTGTAACAACATGGATGATAAGGAGCTTCCTAAAATAGCTTTAAACTCTAGCA
>APFE030669922.1:0-14137 GCA_000404065.3 Pinus taeda | reverse complement strand
TGTCGTCAACTCGTCATGTGTGAATGCCTCTGGTGGTTTTCCTGCCATACTCAATAATAATCAGTAACCAGGTTTTTTAGTGTTAGTCATTGTCATAATAGCATTAATTACCATCACCTGGTCATTCACATCACCGTTCATTGTGAACCAGAACTAATGTAAGTAGCTAACATAGGGGATACCTCCCTCATGGCTAGCATCATCATAACCTTAATGGAACCATACATCTAGATCAAGGCTATCATCATTATGACATCAATAGAAACATGTCTATCCTTTACTACTATCACCATCATGATATCAATAGAGAATACACATAACCATTAATTATATCGTAATCATAATATTAATAGAGAACATACATAACCATCACATTCGCTGATAATGGAGTCACGTTTCTGGATCCTCAGCCTGAGTTACTCATAGACTAAAGTATGCAAGATAATGTCATATTAGAGTCAGGAAACTAGGGTGGGTACTACAATAAGCTCCACACAATGATCCTTGTTGAATAAAGTTCTTATGCATCCAAGATCCATACAATGAAACATAATAATATTATTTCAAAATTTGTAGAAAAATCTATGCATAAGCACAAATGTTAGTGAACAGTTCTTGTAGTGTAGCTGAATTAAGTTCTTTTGTCGTCAAGACTTTGGCAGTTAATTGATTAAAAATTAAGCATATGTGCAGGGTTGTATTATTGGCAATAATTTAATAATAAATAATGCATATCTATGTATTTTGAATATCGCTACCCAAGCACAATGAAATATCTTGGCAGAAAACACTCTGCATAAGCACAAATGTCAGTGTACACTTCTTAGAGACTGAGTATTTTTCCACAACAGAAAAATCTCTACATAAGCACAAATGCCACTGAACATATCTCAGAGATAGAGTGATTTTTTCGTAGTGTAGTAGATCCAAGTTCTTCTATGTAGGCTAAAGGCAAAGGCTTAAAATCAAGCAAATTTAGATGGATTGTATATTTGGATTACTGGAGAAAATTTGCAAGCACAAAGTCAGGGATTAGAGACATAATTCGTTAAGTTTATTAGCAAGTGTGGCATAGGTTGAAATTTATGGAACACAAACAAAACTTATATTATACTAAATTCTATCCATAAGAATTTGTTAATAGATTTGTGGAATTATAGTTGCATAGAGCTATGAATACAATTTATTATTAAATAAATTTTATTTGATCATAAAGTTAATTTATTTTATTTTATACATTATGATATTTAGATTTATAGTTTTTTAAGTGGGGCATTCCCCATGTGGAGCTTTCATTGTGTATAAGAAGTTTCATTTCCATATTGAAACTTCATTATAAGCTCCACACAATGACAAATCTGGACAAGGGAGCTCTACACAATGATCCCTATAGAATAAAGTTTGTATGCACCCATGTTCTCTTGCACGTACCGTGTATTCCTCACAATAAAATATCTACACAATGTAACATAATAATATTAATTAAAAAATTATAGAAAACTCTTCGCATGAGCAGAAATCTCACTGAACACTTCTCATAGTGTACGAGAACCAAGTTCTTATGTGCAGAAGACTTTGTGAATCAATTGATTAAAAAATTAGGCATATGTGCAGGGATGTGCAGGAAGTCCATTGTGCAGAGGAATCTTTTAAGGCATAATGAAATATGTGCAGCGAGATATTTTAATTGTAATACATTTTAATTATTTTGGAGTTAGTACACGTGCAATATGATATTAGTAGATTATGTGGAGTGGGGATTGAAAATGTTTGTATAATGAAAGCTAGAGAGCTTCTTCTGCACAATATATTTTCTCTGTAGTCCCACACATATGCATTTGTGTGGGCCATCCTTGTATAGGGCTTGATGACATTGGTGGGATGGTTAAAAGGCTCTTTATATACCTAACTTCCTAACTCCCTTACTCTTTATAATCTTCCCCACTACGAACGAACCTGCGTGGATAAAATAGTAGTTATTAGTAATCCCATTGAAAGGATATTGAATAGAGAGTGTCAGTGAATAATATATATCAATCCTTTGGCAAGTGGTCTGTAGAGGTGTTATCCTTTCTCCTGAAATCCTAAAAATAGAGTATTCGTCTCGTAGTCTGTATAATTAAAAGAAAATACACAGGAGCATCTTTAGGGACAACGACAATGAGTGATTCTCTCACATCTTCACTAGAGAATCCAACAAAATATGCTAGTAGGGTAGATGCATAACCTCTTAATCAAGCTACAAATTCACTAGTTGAAGCAGTCGTTGATCCCCCAACATCAGAGCTAGTATCATCACAGGCATAGAAGAAAGCATGTGTATTATGAATATTGTTAGTCAATCAACTAAAGGTTGAACAAAGTGTAGACACACCTCTACAATCAAATCTCTTTACACAATGAAATATATAAACAACATAAGCTTTGTTTATGGTAATTTTTGAGAAATTAGGCATATTTGCAGGAGTGCAGAGGATGCTTTTAAGCTTTCATTATGCAGACATCTGCACTTCGCACTAAATACTTTGATAATTAATTGATTAAAGTTTTAAATAACATTGAATTAGCTAATGAATCTATTTAATTGATAAAATTTGTAATGGCATAATAAAATCTTAACTCATGTGGCACTATATGATTTACATGTCTTTCAAGAAATCGAATGCATTAAGCAATTTCTTGGTTAACAAAACTTTCAACAATCATATGTGTAGAGTAAGATTTGAATATTTCACTATGCGGGTGTAAAGGGATGTGCATAAAGCAATTTGTACAACTGAAACTTTATTTATTGCGTAGAATGCTTAATCACCATATTCACTTACCGAGTGAACCTTTTCTTGTGCAGATTTCACATAGAGCTAATTTCACATCTATACACACCCAATTATTTAGCATTGTTATAGATCATTTTGTCACATTTGGTCAATATGCCTGCAAATTGGATCAATGGACCTTTCCAAAAAGTTTGAGTTTCTGATATTAATGGCTCAAAATCAATGTTTTTAGCCCCAACACACCTTGTCCCTTTAGCCACCTGCGTTTAGTGCTTGTTTCTCCCTTCTGCACCAACACTGGTAAACAATAGTTGCTCCTTTCTTTAGGTGCACTAATTCTAGAAGTTCAAGAAATTAAAAAATATTCTGAAGCTTCTTATTCTAGAAGCTTCCAAAGGTTGTTTTAACTATTTACCATGGATAAGAACTTTAATCCTATCTGATCCCATCTTGAAGACTTCAGCTCTTATTCGTTGATCTCATCCTCCCATCGTATGTGGATCTCAAGCCCATAATGTTAAATCCTAAACTACCATCCTTCTCCTATAAATTTACTCCAATCCATAGCATTAGGGTTGGATTTTGGAGACTGATATTTCTTTCATGCTGCTGCATTGAACATAGAGGAGTCATCATATTCATGCATTAGGGTTGATCTTGAGCTCTTCTTTGTGAAGAGGAAGGACAAGTCAACTTGGGGAGTCATCTACAAAATAGCTGCTATTTATGGTTGTAAACTCTCTCCTATTTATATTAATACAAAGAATATTATTTTTTCCTATATGTGTTGTGTTATATTCACATTCATGTATTTCAATGCCATGTTGATTCATTGGAGAAAGATGTTAGATTATGCTACGAAGATGATGTGGATACCTTGCTTGTTTTAGTCACGTGTGTAGGTTCTAATTATAACACTTGGAGCTACAATTGGAGGTTACAATCGAGGAAGAAAGGGAAGCTTGCTACATATTCGAGGTAGGATTTATTCCCATACTCTCATCTCTCTAAGGAAAAATTTATGTTCTTTGCCTTTTGTTGTTCTAGACTAGGCCACTAAGTCTAGGGAATTCACCTTTTTCCGCAATCATAAAGTATGCATAACATACACATTTCTTGTCCTCCGAATGTTGATACATTGTGTAAAGTGCTTAAAGATTGTATGGATTTTTAGTACACTCGAACACAATAAAAGCTTTATCTATTCTTCGGTATTCTGCACAATGAACTTTATTCAAATATAAAGAATTGCAATTAGTAATTATATTCTTAAGATATTTATGTCTCAGATCGAAAACTATTATCAAATGTTGATTTTAATTTTAATCAATAATGCAGCATCAAATATAAAAAAGAAATCTCAAAGAATATGTTTGAAAACAAATAAAATACGTTATCGTAAAATCGATAGAGTCAGATAGTTTTAAATGGAAAATAGTTACTATAATTCAATCCATAAATAGTGAATAATTCAAATCATGTTTAGCTAATTAAATTTTTTGACACACTCAAATAATAGATATTCAATGCACTTGAACATATTCAAGACACAGGTTTTAAAATTAAACTTTCTCAACATAGTCAAAATTGTAATACAAGAGTTATTTCATTGTATGCAAAAAGGGTGTGTCAGAAACATAATTAATTAATTAATATGAATAGGAATAGTTAAATTGAGCTTTGATTATTGAGAATGCAGTAGTCTGGATCAACTACAATGAAAAGTTTCTTTGGATTTTTGTATTCTGCATAATATAATCTATGCAGTTCTGAGGACATTGTGCTAGTTTATATTATTAAGAGATATATCAATTGTGTTTAAAGCAACTACACAACATTGAATATAATCGAAAAGTTGAAAGAATATTTTCAGAAATTTATAGAAAACATTATCATAGCATTGACACAGAGCTAGATTCAATAAGTTGTATTTAGAATAAAATGTCAATAACCACGACCATATTTAAGATACATATGAGATAATATTAAAAAATTAGTCATAAAAGGAAAAATTGTTGAACCGAGTCAGAATTGTAGAATGAAAACTGTAAATTAAATGTGTTTATTCTACCAGAAACTGGGATAGATATTTCTCAAACCATAACACTAAAAAAGGCATCTGCAACCAAAAAACAACAATTTGTATATAGTAATTAGAAAACATCACTATAACATAATAAACAAAGATAAATTCTCTTATATTAGCTAACTGAAAATCAAATGTTGAACAATTTGAAAATATCTACGCTATGCAAAATCATTTGTTGTGACTATGCTTATGTTAGATGTGTTATGAGTGGATGAATTAGTTAAAAAAATGCGTTAACCATAGTTTTATTGTAATCCATGTAAGGAGCAACTGTAATTTCCATTTTCACATTTTTATTGAAAACATATTTTTCAATTTTCCTAACTTCTTCTTGCACCTGGGAAACTGAGATAAATTTATACTTATTGAATTTAGAAAAAATAATTAGCCATGTGTTAATGTGTTATGTAGTAAAATCATTGATGCTATCAGAATTTGTTGCCACTGCTTGTCTTTTCTGGTCCAATTCAGCTTGTAACACATTGCTTGAAATTAATTTTGACTTGTGTAGGTTGTGTGGACCATCTAATCATTCTATTATTTTCATTTCCCTGAGATAGACATCACTTCTCATCTTTCCCAACTTACCACAATTAGAAATGATATCCTAAAGTGTACTGATCCTCTTCGCCCATTCAGATTCCAATTACTTTATTCGATTAACATTTGGAAGTTGTTCATTTTGCTTTTTGTTATCAGAGAGTAGTCCAAGCCTCTGGCCAAAAGTAACTAAATCATTATTATTGAATTTCCTATCTTTGTCAAGATTAGTATTAACCAACTTCATAAATGTCATCATTTTCTGTTGCAAACGCATTAAATCGAAAATTGCTTTCCATGCATCACTGAGAAATTCTAATATTTGGCATATGTTATCGATGATATGTGAATTCATTGCATTAATCAAATTGGTAGCCTTGTTAGATGTTTTCGGTGTTGCAGCAACATAACTTGGCAATGAAGGTGACAATATTGCTAGTGGAGTCATTAACAAAGGAACTGGATTTCGAGTGACCTCTAATTCTTTTAATCTCCTTTTTAGTTTAAGATTTTTTGCAATCACTTTGGCAATAGACTGAGAAACTACATCAGTGTTAGATTGATGCAATACCATGAGCCCCTTCGCATCAAAGTTAGACAGATCAATATCTACTTGTTCTCCATGAACACTATTTTTATTTTCAACTTTTACTTTTCTGACTCTCTTTTTTTGGTGGCTTTGTCATATTTTGCATTTTGTAATGTCACAGTAGGTTCATCGAAAATAATTTCCTCTTCTACAATTTTCTCCATTATCTTATGATTATTTGCTAAACAAGTAGTAACCCAGTTAGGAGGTACATTGTTGTCATTTTCCACGTTTATAGCCCGTTGAATGCTTTCTCTATTTATAACACTTTTGAACTTAGTTGTTTGAATTATACATGTTTTTTTGTGAAAGTATTTGTGAAGATTCTCTTCCTCATCTCGACGAATTGATAACTCACCATGAACCAGTTTTCCAGGATCATGAGTTTTTCTCTTTCCTAGACGCGAGGATGAGGTTGCACTAGTATCTGGTGTGGAATCTAGAGATTGTTGTGTAATATTTAGGGCTTTTTGCCTCTGTTTTGCTTCCCTGTTAATGCCTGTCTCTTGAGAAACTCTTTGAGCATCCATTTCTGATATTTTATATTTGATTCTCTGCAAATTTTATAAATTATGTGGTGTGTAAACATATTTTGAATTAAACAAAGATTTAGAGACACTATTTGCTTGCAAATTAAGAGATACAAAAATTGCATTGGTTCTTTGTTTGGATGAAGTTTAGGTTATTAGGGCTAAGAAAATGCAAATAACAGAGGTAAAAGAGAAAGCAACGATAAAATGATAAAATGGAATGTGCATTGCATGTGATAGAGTTGATAAGATGTAATGACTATTCCATGTGCTAAAACATTTTCTCAAGTTCCTCTATTCATATGGTGTGAAAAGAGAAAATAGAAATCCCTAGAAAATTATGCAAAAAAAGAGATATGCTGAGGAGAAAAATGTGAAAAACCTAAGCAATTGACAAAATGAATTGTTGAATAATGTTGACTTTGCCTAGTTGTGAGCCCATGAAAGTATTCACTACTGCAAATGCCTTTTATCTTTTCTCTTCCATTGGCATATTCAAATACCATTTGGTTGATTTTATAAGTGAAAATACATTGTTTCGTTTATTTACCAGTACTTATTTTCACTCCAACTCTTGCCTAAATTCGCAATTTTTCGCTCCAGTCCCAATTACCAGTTGTTGCTATTTCTCGAGTGGAAACTACTACGCACTGTCAATAAATAGTAATTGAAAATAATAGCAATAAATTGTGTAAATATTTTTTGAATTAGACAAAAATTTAGAGACATTATTTGCTTGCACGATATGAGATGCAAAAATTGCATTGGTTCTTTGTTCAAATGTAATTTAGGTTATTAGGGAAATGCAAATGCAAACTATAGAGGGAAAAGAGAAATCAATAATAAATTGATAAAATGGAATATGTGTTGCATGTGATAGAGTTGATAAGATGTAATGACTATTTCATGTGCTGAAACATTTGCTCAAGTTCTTGTGTTCATAAGGTGCGAAAAAAGAAAATATAAATCCCTAGAAAATTGTGCAAAGCAAGAAATACTTTAAGAGAAAAATGTGAAAGAACCTAAAAATTTGACAAAACAGATTGTTGAATAATGTTGACTTTACCTAGTTTCGAGCCGAGGAAAGTATTCATTGTCACAAATGTTCTTTTTATTTATTTATTTATTTTCTCTTCTTTTGGCATATTCAAATACTGCTTGGTTGATTTTATAAGTGCAAATAGCTTATTTCATTTATTCAGTACTTATTTTTTCTCCCAATCTCGCCTAAATTCTTATTTTGCTGCTCTAGTCCCAATTATCAACTATTCACATTTCTCATGTGGAAACTACTAAATACGACATTATTAATAAATAGAAATTGAAAATACCAAAGCGAACATTTACGAGAACTAATGTAAATAAGCATCAATATTCCAAAACTATCTTGTCCACTTCTATGCATTTTGCTCTTGATTTAATATCATTGAAATATCTGTCATTACAAAAAGAAATTTGTGATACAATATAACATCCTTCTCTACTTGTGCTACGTTTTGAAAGGTTTTCTAGTGCATTTTTCAGTTTAAATTACTCAAAATATGGCAAGAATTTCCCGGAATCAAGAATTTGGATTGAAATTTCTGCAAATGCACACATTTATTGTTATGATTATTTTTGTGTAATTAGGCACTCTTTTTTAAGTAGATTGTGTAGAGTGTGGAGGTCCGCACAATGAAAACTTGAAAGCTTCGTTCACATGCTGACACAAGACCAATGGTTATTTTATAATTAATACTTCGTATGAAGTGCAGAGGTTCTCACAATGAAAGCTTGAGAGATTCTTCCACACAATGGATTTCCTTTGCAGTCCCATACCCATTTATTTGTGTTATTTTGAAGCTATACATTAGTATTAATATTTTAGTGCTTTGAAAATCATGTTTCTAGATTTGATAGTTTAATGCCTATGTGGTTTTCTTGTTCCGTCTGCACATGGGTACATTGACTGAATACATACACAAGTCCGTTTTCGATGAATTGAATGCTGAGAGGACGGGTATTTACTCACGGAGATGTTTTCTATTAATCAAATGACATACATCAAAATGTTTAAAACATCAATACTAGCAATGATTGCTCAGTTCAAGTCACTTTAGTAATCAATATGAGCATGGTATTCTATTGATATCCTAAAACTCATTCTATTTTGGTTAACTAAAGCTCTTATGCTAATACAATGTTAATGTTAATATTTGAAAGACATATATGCAGAAGCACAAAAGCACGCACAAGGCAAACCGAGAGAAACAATCTTAGCACTATCCTTTATATTTTTGTTGAAGAATTTGACTATTGTCAGATAGTTTTTTCAATTTATTGAATGATTAAAATATGGTTTAGTGTTATAATTGACAATGTGTGAATGTATGGAAGTGTGCAATAGTGATTTCTCCACATTCCCACAAAATCATCTTCTTTTGAACCAAATACTAGCACTCTATATTTTTTCTCTGAACACGTACAAAAGTGAAAATACTTGTTTGGATGCGGAGAGCAAGTGTGGAAAGATCAAAGCCATATACAATACCAAATCTCATATATCAATTTTAATGTTGCATATTGTAGTGGTTTTTAGCGCAATTTAATATTCGTATTTGTAACATATTATATCTCATAATCATTATAATGATAGATGGCAATGTAAAAACTGTTGAAGGAATTCTCTACATTCCTGCAAAATCATTTTCTTCCATACAAAATATTATGCACTCCATATTTTTTTGTTAGAACATGTACGAAAGTGTAAAACTTTGTTTGGATGCCGAGAGTAAATTTGGAAAATTCAAAGCCATATGCAATATTAATTCTCATTTATCAATTTTAATGTTGCGCATTGTAGTGGCTTTTACCACAATTTAATATGCGTGTTTATAACATATTATATCACGCCATCATTTCAATGATAACAGAGAATGTATAAATTACGCAAAGAATTAATCTAGTATGAAGATGCAGCAACTTAGAATTCACACTTAGCATTGAAGAATGAATTAATTCTAAGTACTATTACTATTATATATTTAGTAAATCCATATGCAATCATGTTATCGCAAAAAATTCTTAATAACATTTACTCTGATTCATTATGTAATAATTTCTAGTTGCAAATATATCGATAAGGTCTTATCTATCAATATTATAAAATACTCTTTTCGATATTTATTCAATGAATTCAAATATATACACTGATTTTAAAAGAGTGGTATTTAACATTCGATGGAGATGTCCTGAATTGGAGAAAAAGTTATGAGTTTTGGCTAGAAGTGTTGCTAGTGTTGGTGTTGGTGTGCCTCTTGTTGGTGCAATTGGTGTTAGTGTTGTTGATACTATTGATGAGTAGCTTGTTTCTACATGTTACTAGTGAGAGAAGTTAGTCATAAACACAAGACATGTGGAGAAATTACAATTAATGAGTTAGAGATTAGGTTGGAGACCCAATGGTGCTTACGTGAATGGACTTGCTTCCATTCCTTACATCACAGATTGAGCCTATTTCCTAGAATATTTCTTGACTAAATAGTTTGAGACTCATTTCCATTATGTTGTGCTCATATGAAGGTGAAATATGGAGATGGATGGTCATTTTTCTTGAATTTTCACTTGCAGAGTACTATTTGGTGTTAGCTTTCTAAAAATGTTCACAACAAAATGATTTTTTGGCAATGTGGTGTTGTTGAAAGTTTTCGGCATTCTGAAACGTTTATTAGGTTGTTATTGATATTGTAATATTTCCCTTTTTTTGGCATATATTGATATTTTGTTTCATTTCCTAATGCCTCGAACATTGCAAATTGTTCTTAAAAGCAATGTTGAAATGCACAAATGAATTCATAAACATAAAGAACTCCACATACGCCACATTTGCAAACTTCAATAAAAAAGCATTAGTTACAATGTTAATTATAGTTACAATGTTCAACTTTAGAATTGCTAATGTATAAACCATTTGGAATAGTAACCTTTTGCAATTATATTTTGTTACTCATGCTTTTTTATACCAGAGCTTCATTATGCAAAGCTTCCATTGTAACCTTTGTAGAATAAAATTATTATTATTGATATGAAGAACTTAGTTCGTTTAATATTTGATAATACAAGTACGATTAACAAATGTATAATCACCTAATCCATAAATGTAAAATATAAAAATAAGTTTACATAGTGAATGAAAAATGCCTTGAATAAGTGTTAGTTCAATGAATAAATGGAAAAAAGAATTGTATTTATTGGCACAAGAGCTTTAGTTAATCAAAATAGAATGCGATCTAGGGTATTAATGAAATAGTATCTTGATATCGATTTCTAAAGCATGCGAAATGTATCAATCATGAAACATAATCGTATTAGATGGACTATCTCGAATTGGAATTTAAGTAAAACATATATGATTTAAAGTAATTGATTTCACATTGGTATTTTTTTATTAAAGATTAGGCAAATTAGTACTATCAAAAGTGGTGAAGATCATTGGTTAATGAGAACAATTAAAATAGATAGTAGTTAAATATCATTTCAAATCTTAGATGTCAATTCATGACTTAATTCACAATGATTCCAGGTCCTTTGCATATGGTGGGGAGGGGCTAAACAAATATTGAATTAATATCATTATGTTTTCTTATGCAAAGCCTTTATTGTGTGGATGATAGAGGATGTGTGATAGAATGGATGCCCTTTGCATAATTAACGTGGTTGCAGGTCCTTTCAAAAGGGGGGGGGTGTTGGGTGGGGGGTTGAAAGCATAGCTTTTACTCTGCGGGGGAAGGAATGATTTTAGACCTTAGATGTTAATTCTTGTAGTTTGTGAAATTAATTTGTCAATATTCATCTTGTATAGTTAATATATAAGAGAGAAAAGAAATTTGCAATGATTGGCCAAAGCTACATGGAAATATTCAAACTAAAATCAGACTTTGTTATATGTGTTTATTGAATAATAAGTGCATTAGTAATTTCACATTTGTCAATTGGGCTCGTACTTTGCAATATTAAATAAATTGTGTTTTTAATTTGTGTGATGAATAAGCATTTTGTGGTAAAACAAATATGAAAACATACTATGAATGAGTCAATTAAGTACCAATTTGTATCATGAAACGTTTAGTCCATGTGTCCATTAGATACCAAATAAGTATAAACGATTGAATTTTGGCCATTTTTTTATATTTTTATAGAGCACCCTATGAAAAATTCTTTAATAATAATGAAGAACACAACACATATTCTCACAAAGTTTTGCAAAAAGAGCATTTAACAAAATTGTAGATAAATTGTAAACAAATTCAGGCTTAGAACAAAGTAATCACTATTTGTGCCAAAAATGTCTTTAACAACAATGAAAACAATTACAATAACAAGAATTGTATTGAGATTCAAATGCTAATTACCATAGCTATGATTAAATAAATATCAAATATGAAACAAATTTCTGAAAATAAAAAATAGTTATAGAATATTCATTTTCATTATGATCAACAAAAGAGCAATTATCTTCAAATTATTCACAAAATTGGTAAATAGTATCAGAATTTGCACCAAACAACTAGTTTTTAATAGTAAGGTATACAATTGGAGTAACACTAATACTAGACAACTACTCATGATAGCTATTATATCCATAGTAAGACTTTTTATGGTATCCCAGTTCACTAGCATATTCACAATGACAATTTTGGTTTTTTGTCTCATTAACTTTCTACACTTGAATTTCAGAAAAATAGAAACAATTGTTCCCTAATCAATTAAATACATGTAATAAATGATAATGTAACTTTGAAACAAAATTATCTAGAAAAAAAAATCCATGTGCAAATGAAAGCCCATACATAAACCACCTCAGAAATTTTGGGTACATAATATAGCACTTGATTCCTAAAGAGTTTGTCAAAATATTTGTACCTAGCCACAAAAGTAATTGAATTAGACTCCCATGAACCATATATGCAAAATCCATTTGCAATGAAAAAAAAACGCATCTAGATATTGACTAAGATCATAATAACATATATAAAAACCTGAACATTTAATCACTAGTAAACATGAAAAGAAATATTCCAAAATTCAAAAAGGCTTATAGTACGTAAAAGTATATATCCATATTATTTGACTGTTAACTATTTTTTAGGTTTCCAACTTCTTGAAGCAACTTCTTTAGCTTTTCCTATATGCAATTTTTCATAGGTGCAACTGTAATTTCCAGTTTGACACGTTGACCAAATATCTCCTTCTCAATTTCCTTGGTTTCTCCTTGCAATTCTACAGCTAAAACATAGTTTTGTTTCTTAACATTAACAATGGTAATTAGTCATTTGATAATTTCCCGCATACTAAAATAAGCTATATCATCTAATTTTGTTACTTTTTCTATTTAATCTTATCCAATTCAACTGCTAACGTTCTCTCGAAATTAATCGAGAGTCACATGTAATACGTGGACCATTTAGATTCTCCACAATTTGCACGGCCTTGACATATGAATTTTCTCTTCGATTCTATATGTTTTCAGATTTAGAAATAATGTTCTGCATTCTTTTGATTCTCTGAGACCATGCAACTTTGGGTTGCTTTGTTTGATTCAAGCATTTGGTAGTTCCTGACATTTTTTCTTTGCATCAGAAAATAAATCAAGTCTCTGGCTGAAAACAAATAATTCATTGTTCACGAAATACCTATCTCCTTCAAGATCACATTGAATGCACTCGAAAAATGACTTAGTTATTTGTACCAAATTCTCCAGATCTAAAGCTGCTTGCCATGCATATCCAATGATTTCCAATTGTTTGTATCTATTTCTGATAATATATGTTTTCATTGCATTAAGGAGATTAATAGATTTAGCAAATCTATATGATGCGTTGTGATTAGAAATCACCAACAATGTTGTTTGTATTTCCAATTGAGTCATCAACAAAGGACTCGGATTTAGAGCACCTTCTAGGTCCTTTCTTCTTATTTTTAGTCTCAAGTTTTCAGCTTCATGTTGACTAAGATACTGTGGAAGCACGTCACCGGTAACTTGATGCAGATTCATGACTAATGTGGTTGTAACTTTAGACAGATCAACATGCATTTTTGTTTGTTCTAAAACATTTTTTCCATGAAGCTTTACTTTCTCAAACTTCATTTTTTTTTACTGTCGCTATCATAATTTTAATTTTGCAATGTGACAAAACTATCATAAAAATAAATGAATTCCTGAGTAAATTGCACCATTGTTTTATGATTTTTTGCAAAACAAACATTAACCCAATTAGGTAGCATAATGTTGTCAACGTCTACATTTATAGCTTCTTCAACACCTCCTGTAACCTATTTTCATAGGATTTCTAGAATTGGCTAATTCATCAGTATACATTTCTTCTGAATTAAAAATTCGATATGGCTCTTTGTCCTTCCCGCTAGCTGATAGATTTTTGCGAATCAATTTTGTATTTGCAATATATTTTGTCCTTTTTTCACTCGAGGATGAACATGCATCAGTATCATTTATGCAACATACAGATTACTCTGCAGAAGTATTGATACTTGATTATGTGGTGATTTCTTCAGCGTCTATGATTATCCCTTGATTTCCATGAGTATCGTTTATGCAACATACATGTTTTTCTGC